>JAJAGP010002497.1:0-44545 GCA_025084515.1 Ancistrus triradiatus | reverse complement strand
TCTCAAAGAATTCTAAAGGAAAATGTCATTACATCTGTCCATGAACTGAATCTCAAGAGAAGGTGGGTCATGCAGCAAGACAACGACCCTAAGCACACAAGTCGTTCTACCAAAGAATGGTTAAAGAAGAATAAAGTTAATGTTTTGGAATGGCCAAGTCAAAGTCCTGACCTTAATCCAATCAAAAGGTTGTGATAGAACCTGGAGTATTGGGCTAAAATTCCTCCAAGCCAGTGTGCAGGACTGATCAACAGTTACTGGAAACGTTTAGCTGCAGTTATTGCTGCACAGGGGGGTCACACCAGATACTGAAAGCAAAGGTTCAGATACTTTTGCCACTCACTAATATGTAACATTGGATCATTTTCCTCAATAAATAAATGGCCAAGTGTAATGTTTTTGTCTCATTTGTTTAACTGGGTTCTCTTTATCTACTTTTAGGACTTGTGTGAAATCTGATGATGTTTTAGGTCATATTTATGCTGAAATATGGAAAATTCTAAAGGCTTCACAAACTTTCAAGCACCACTGTAGAAACCACATCCATTCTATCCTTTTTTATTATTAAATGTGAAAATTTCATAATTACAGATTTGTCGGACATGGTAAAGTAAAGCGAGTGGGTGAAAATGCACACTTTAAAGTTTTAACATCTGAGGATTCAAAATAAAACATGTTCATTGATTGGATAATGAACGATAGCAATAACATTTTTTCCTCGTTAGGCAATCAGAGTGCAGATTTTATTTAAGCATGTAGGGAAAGGACTGTATTATTCGGCTGGTCTCATCAACAATTTCCGAGTCCACCTTAATTCTAGAACGAGACTAGACTGAGTCCAAATTAGGTCGAGAATGAGACCGGACTCAAGTACCGCAACCCTATTTACAATGTTACAGTGGGACTTATTTTATAGACACCCCGTACCATGTTTCTTCTAAACAGACAGTTCCATGCTCACAGTTTTTCTTTTTAGCTAATATCTGTTGCTAGCATATTCTAGAATAAAACAAATAGTTATGATTTACTGAAAAGTCTTTTGCACTAAATATGTGTTTAACTGCCATTCATTATAGATTTGGGACCTTCATCGCCGCCCTTATTTTCATCCATTAAAGCCCCTAAAAAAGAAGGTGCAACAACATGCTCAACTGAGAACAATGCTTTGCAGACAGATGCAAAAGAGCCAAAGGAGACCTCCCCTGAGCTGTCATGGATAGAGATGGCTCGTGAAAAGACTAGAAGCCTCCAGCAGCTCTTTACAAGCAGATTGACTGATCTTGCTGGCTTACAGACAGCCACACGTCCTGCTGCGTCCCCACAAACCCAAACATCATCACTGCTCAGTGCAGGATCGGTACGGCCTGCACATCAGATATCAGCTGAACAATCCTCTGCCAGGCCGTTACAGGCTATCTATAGCCAACCGCCCACCATGCAAACCTCTGTAAGGGCAACACACCAGACCTTAACTCAACCGCCTGCCGTGCAGTCTTCCACCAGACCATCTCAGCCAACCACAGATCAATCAGGATCAGAAAATGTCTATTTAAAGCGTACGGTTCCTACAGCCATTCCAGTACCAGCAACACAACTTGGTGCCAGACCCAACCAAGTGATCGCATCTAGTCCTACAGGGTCTTATTTGGCCACAAAACTAGCACAGTCAGCAGGAACCTTTACATCTGTCAATCAGTTTGATACTCAAGCAATACATACAACACAATGGCAACATAATCTATCATCAAGCCCAAAGAATCAGCCATTTCAACAGTCGCCCTCACCAATGTCGCAGCACAGGCCTCAGATTGGAAGGGGTTTTTCCTCTACATCTTCAGGGCAAGCAGATTGTTCATCCATACCCCAGGGAAAAGGGCTCATAGAAGGTAGGGTTCAGCGTGCACCAGAGCTAAGAAGCAAGGCTTTACCTATTGAACAACGGCAGATCCAAAAACATGATGACAAGGTAATGTTCTTGTACTACTTTCTTTGATAGTATGTTAACTTACAAGGCATCACCGATCAGCCATAACATTAAAAACACCTACCTAACATTCTGAAGGTCTCCTGTGTGCCATCAAGGCTCTAACCTATCATGGCATGGACTCCACAAGACCTACATTTACAGAATTTAGCAGACGCTCTTACAAATTATACAGTCTTACAATCCAAGTAATTGTGGTTTAAGTGTAAGGTGGTTTTCCTCTAGGACCCAACAGTGGCAGCTTGGAAGAGACAGGATTTGAACTCTGGACCTTCTGGTCCATAGTACAGCATGTTAACTGCTAGGCTGCCACAGACCCAGACCGCTGAAGATGTCATGTGTCTGGCACCAAAATGTTAGCAGCAGTCCTACAAATTATGAGCTGGTGCTGTCATCCATCAGACTTGTTTGTCCAGCACATCCCACATACTGTATGCTTGATCAGATTGAGACCTGCAGAAATTTGAGGCCACCTTGAACTCTTTGTCCTGTTCCCCAAACCATTCCTGGACATGTTTTGCAGGGTGGCACAACACATTATCCGGCTGAAAAGGGCCACTCCCATTAGGGAATACTTTTGCCATGAGGGGTGTACTTGGTTTGTAGCCATGTTTAGCTAGGTGGTATGTGCCAAAGTAACTTCGATACGAATGCTCAAGGACCCAAGGTTTCACACTTCCTCCACCGGCTTGCCTTCGTCCCATAGTGTAATCTGGTGGCATCTCTTCCAAGGTAAGTGACCCCCAAGGCAAGACTTGCTCTAGTGACTGGATTACCTGACAGGTACTGAGAGTTTCTACAGAACTGGGTAAAACTGCTTTTTTTTTTGTCTTCTACCTTTTAGCCAATTTCTCAGAGTGTGTAACTGGTTTTGTTCATTTTAACTTTCCCTTTTCTTCTTAATTTTTTTTTTTTCTTTTACAACCATATAATTGTATTTTATTTTATTTTTCATATTTTTATATTATTTCATATTTTCTTATTTATTTAGTATTTAATTATTAATATACGTTTATTTTAAATCTTTGTTTTATCCCAATGCAATTCACTGATTGTCCTTTACTGTTATTGTTTATTTATTTCTTTATTTTGCTGCAGGTGATTGTTTTATTTAATTAAATTTAATTTTAATTTTATTTTTTAATCCCTGTATTTGATTGCTTAATCTCTAGTTTACCTATTCATCCCTTTTTGTTCTTTTTACTCAAGCATTTATGTTTCTTATGTTTATATAAGCATACACAGCCAGACATGATGTGATTTGTCCTACAGTAGCTCTTGTGGAATTGGGATGAGCCTTGGGGGTCCATGACCCTGGCGCTGGTTCACCACTTGTCCATCCTTGGAGAGAGGCACTAACCACTGCATACCGGCAACACTTCACAAAGCCTGCTGTTTTAGAGATGCTCTGGACCAGTCACTCAGAGCCTTACCCGTTTTCCTCCAACGCATCAGCTTTAACAATTGACTGTTCACTTGCTTCCTAAAATATCCTACCACTTGACAGATACTATTGTAATGAGATAAGTTATTCACTTCACTTGTCAGTGCTTTCAATGGAATGGCTGATCGGTGTGTATTCTAGTTTTGCATATAGTAATCCATCTTCCTCAGAGTTACCTTTTATATCCTCTGTGATAGGCAGAGAACCAGAATTCTTCACCAAAGTTCCAAGCCTTACCTCAGGATGTGGCTGAATATAGATCCATGTTCAGTCACAGCAGACTGACAGGTACAGGCCTAGAGATTAGGTGTTTGCATGGCAAATTTTGTTTTTAATTCAGTGATCAGCCATGGTTTTTATCCTTCCTCAGAATCCACAGCTACCTCGGACCTGACAAGGATGGATAAAGAGGCCAAATCTCAAAAGAAAACAGTACTTCCATCATCGCCACCTCTCCAGTCCATGACTGATAGTGGACAGCCTTCCTGGATGGAGCTGGCAAAAAGGAAATCAATGGCATGGAGTGACAAGTCTATGGACTGAGCTCAATATAAACTAACATGATGAATCAAAAAGCATCTATGAGAGGGAAAATTATAATGAAGAAATCCAGAGCACTAGTACAGAAAAAATGCAGATCTAGCTCCCCCATACATAAACAATCCTTTTCTTTCTTCTGTTCTCAGGTCAGCCATATCATGTTTTGTTGGAGTTGCTCTATTGGGATTATATTTTCATTGAGATACATTTCATGTGTGTGTATGATGAATTAATTATTTAATTTAAAGTTCAAGTTAACAAGTGACAGAGGTATTATGGAATTACATTAAGTGAATTGGAGCTGGTGACATGATTGAGAGTTTATATTTGAAACATTAATGTATATGTATAAAACGAAACAGAAACTTACCAGAGAGTTATGCAAAGGCTTTGTAATACACCTTAAATCTCATGTATAATACACTCTGGAATCATAAAGTGTAAATGTTAAAAGAGCACTTATCTGAGTGAGTTGTTTTTCAAGTTCATTATGTCATTCTTTCAATGATCATTATATTTTTACAATAATATACAGGTATGCGCTGTTTAATGACTGCATTACGTTCTGCCGAACAGGTTGTAGATCGAAATGGACGCTAACCAGACTTTACCATATTCACATAGTCTTTTTATGCTACTGTAATGTAAATTCAAAGGGTATTTTCCAAAGAAAACTGTGTGTAAACAATACATAAATGCATCAGATATACCGCTGAAAACATGAGTAATTGATGAGTGACAAACGACTGATACGTTAGTTTGATGGAAGCCAAAAATGCATTTATATATAGTATTATATAGTATTATGAACAACGGAGACACAACGTGAATGTGAACCAGTTTATATAGTTATATGTTTGAGGGAATATACAGGTATTGGGGTACAAAAGAAGAAGTACTACCTACAATAGGACAGGCATGTACACTGACAAACCCGATTTACAGCTTGTTACACATAAGCAGCGGAAAGTCCTCCGCACAAACACGAGGACCTTGCACAAAAGGTTTCTCAACAGATCAACTGAGTTAGAACAGTTACAGTTAAACTGTGTGTATTTACAATAATTACACACACACACAGACACACACATAAATGACAAAATTCCGCTCTTAAACTCCCGCCTATGCTCATGGATCCATAGCATGGAATGGCTATTGAGGTGACCATGTTGAATGGTTGCTTATGGCCACAATATGCAGAGTTAAAAGACCGATCTTAATTTCCTATTACAATTTAGTATAAATAAGACCTCGTCGTTAAAGTGAACAGATGTTGACCAGCTGATTGTTAAACAGCACAAACCTATACTGTACTGTACTGTAGTTACACCACAATTTATCTAAAGGCCATAAACATGACACACTGACTTTCCATACATGCTGAATTCAATTCAAGGTTGTGGTGGAGGTGTATCTAACTGGCACAGAGTGTAAGCCTGGAACCAACCATAGACAGAGAATGTAACATTGTTTGGCTCTAGCTGTAATGTGTGATACTGTGTTATAATCATTATGAATATGAGTGTCTTTCTGTCAGTGATTGTGTCAGTGATCCTAGACCAGATGACCATCCAATAACCGAGGGGTGTAAAAATGATTCCAAAGGAAGGAGGACCCAAAATTTTGGTACCCTTGTCCTTTATGTACATCATTCATAGAAACCTTTAGGGAATGTTTTCCCTCATTTTCATTTATTAATTAACTTTTAAATGAGGCCCTAACATGCTCCAAATTATTCATGTTAAATACTTATCTCAAGTCGTCATTTTTACCTGGTGCAACCATATCTTTTCTAATCCAATGCAAGTCTCACATTAACTGGTTTAATTTGTTTAAGCTAGTGGTATCTCAGTCGTTAAGGTGCTGAACTATTGACCAGGAGGTCAAGAAATCAGGTTTGAGCACTGCCAAGCTGCTACTCTTTGGCCCTTGCGCAAGACTCTCAACCCTCAATTGCTAGAATTGTACCTTGTTATGACTGTATCAGTTGTAAATCGGTCTGGATTAGGGCATTTGACTAATACTATAACGGTAAACAGATTAGATAGCAATCTAGTACCAATTCATGTGCAATTACCTTTGGTTATTTGGCTTATCTAGATTGATTTACAAAATGAGAAATCAGGTAAAGGTGCCAAGATGAAGGTACTCTTATCTATATATGTCCACATTAACTGTTGCACTAGAAACTACCCAGAGATTAAAACCAAGTCCTTAGTTTGACACTGCACATGGAGCATAATAATAACAATACAAGCTAAAAGCACAATGAGACAAACTATATAATATATGAAGAACAGATGAGGTACAACAAATGTGCTGAGGACAAAAGTGGCTTTATCCAAGGTAAGTCACTCCTCATTTCACAGATGAGAAGACAGAATGCTGAGACTTTAAAATCTGGCTTTGAATACCACAGTCTATTTGATTATTGCTGCTGACCATGTGCATCCCTTCATGGCCGAAATTTACCCATCTTCTCATGACTACATCCAGCATGATAATGCACCATACCACATAGCAAAAGTCATCTTAGACTGGTTTCATGTGAACAAGACAATGACTTAAATATTCTTCTGTGACTTTCCCATTCACAATTTCTGAATCAAATGACACACCTAAGGGATGCAGTGGAATAAGAGAATTGCAGGATGAAAGTGCAAGTTAATATCTGATGGAATTGCATTATGCAATCATGTTAACTTGGAGTAGAATATCATAGAAATGTTTTCTGTGGAACCTTGTTTAATCTTGCAGAATCCATGGCATGACGAACTGAGACTGTTTTGAGAGCAAAGAGAGGCCCTACCCACCACCCAGAAGGAGTAGTATAGTCCTAGTGTTCTTTGAGGTATATATAGGGCACTCAGATGGCGTGGCTGTGTGAGAAGCTGGCCTTCTGCTGCAGAAATCTGGGATAACCCCCTGATGTCCCTCCCAGTTGGGTGGGTCATCCTATCTGAGCTGTCGAACCCTGCGATGGACTGGCATCCCATTCAGGGTACATGTTCATCTGTACACTATGAATTCTCTAGTCTCTAGGCCAGGATAAGATAGATTAATAACAATAGCATATGTAATACAATATGTTGCTTGTTTAAACTGTAATGGACAGGTTATAGCTGTCATTATGGTGGATGTTTACTTGTCCTGTACTATGAAATCAAGTGAAGTGTAGTTTGAACCCAGTTCATTCACGTTTTTTTGTGTGTTAGTAATGCTACTGAACGGTATCTTCTAAGTTCGTGTTTTAAAATGCTGGCAATATAACATATGGACAACAGCAAACTAAAGCTGTTTTGGAGTGAAAAATGCACCTGGACTGGTTACTCATGTTTTCCTGCTCACGTCTGCTACCCAAAATGAAGTTTTCTGTCTGTTTGTTTACTTGTGAATTTAAAGGAAGCAACCAGTGAAACCCATCATCAGTTCCAGTCCTTATACCAATAATCTGACCACATCAGAGGGCAATAACTCTCTCTCCTCCTCCTGTTGACTGAGCAGGCCATGCCACCAAAACTTGGACCCGAGAGCCTACAGTGTCTCTGTTTACAGAACTATATAATGCCACACATGTTCCCTACGATATTATAGTTATTGATTATTTTAGTCATATACGGTGGTCTTATATTCTATGGTTGTATATTCTTTGTTTCTTATACACTTCATAACGTTCTATTCTCTTTAAGTTAATATAGTGTATATATTATATTTTATTTATTATATTTTCTAAATATATTTACTAAATTTTATATGTAGCTTCTGTATATTGAAACTACAGGCTTTTGCCTTTAACATCCAGCCGATCAACGTTTGTTCGCTTTAATGGCCGAGGTCTTAAGAACTATAACAGGAAATACAATTCTGTGTTATATACTGTACATCTTACTGGCATCTAAATGACAGAAAACTAGTATGAGAGAAGCCTTGCACCACCTGCTGACAGAAAAGAGAATCGCAGGCAGAAAACAACATAGTAATGTTCCTTTCTTTTTCGATAGCCTAAGTGTTTCAAGTTTTATAAAATATACAAAGGTAAAAATTACTTTATTGTACAGTACAGTACTATACTAAATGTTTCCATGTTGGTTTAAATGAAAATGATTGTTTAAAATAAAACACTATGTGCAAAAGTGTCTAAACGTCAACATCCTACATCACATTTACAGCATTTAGCAGACACCCTTATCCAGAGCGACTTACAATTGATACAGTCTTACAATCCAAGCAATTGTGGGTTAAGAGCCTTGCTCAAGGACCCAACAGTGGCAGCTTGGCAGAGGTGGGATTTGAACCCTGGACCTTTTGGTCCATAGTCCAGTACCTTAACCGCTAAGCTACCACAGTCCCTAATGTGTAATGTGAATGTTAAATTCCCACATTACTATAAATTACAAGGAGGTTGGGTCCCTTTTTGAGTCTTGGTTCTCCCAAGGTTTCTTCCTATAACACTCAGGGAGTTTTTCCTTGCCACTGTCGCACTAGGCTTGCTCAATTTGGGATTGGACGTAGTTACTAGGAGATAATCTAAACTTGTAAAGTTGCTTTGAGACACTGCTCCATTGTAAAAAGCGCTATATAAATAGATCTGACTTGACTTGACTTGAATTAGGTAGCTTAGCTTAGTTCCCAAGGAGGTTGTGTCTTTTTTTGAGTCTTGGTCCTCCCAACGTTTCTTAATTATAACATTTAGGGAGTTTTCCTCACCACTGTCACCCTAGGCTTGTTTGGGCTTTGGGCCTAGATATTTGTACAGCGTCTTTGAGACTATGCTTCACTTGACTTGACTTGACTTAAGTAAATAATTTGTATAGCATACTGAACAATGAAACGTAAATAATTAACCTACCATGTTTAGGGTTAATGTGTAGTGATAATGTAACATTTTTCTGCCCTCTAGTGGTCGAGAACACACACACAGAGCATGTTTTCTTTGAAAAAAAAAAAGCTCTACTACCTACCCTACCCAAAAACAGAGAGAAAGAAAACCATGGCGTGTGTGGGGCGGAGTCAGAGCATGATGCCAAATGGGCGGGGTTCAGTGCACTAAGTTTGATTGAGCTCGGCGTAGTAGAATGTGAAGCTACGTGCGTCAGTACAGTAGGGTATTTATTGACTGGAGCATTGTTGGCGTTTTGTATGACGGAGCGACTTACTCTGCGGTGTAGGGTGAGTATGAAACATTGTGTGTTTGGTGCTAAACGCCTTGTGTGTGTGTGTGTGTGGTGTGTGTGTGTGGTGTGTGTGTTGGGTTGTGTGTGTGTGTGGTGGGTTGTGTGTGTGTGTGTGTCGCTTCGGCCTTCGCCCGACAGGTACTTCAGAAGCCGGAGTACAGATTGAAACCACTTCATCTAACAAAGCCAAATAAATTCACAGTGTCCCCTAACGTGTATCAGTGTTATCTCTCTCCGCGTCCTGTAGGCTAACCGCCCTTTAGCTTTTTCTTCTCTGTTGCTAGTAGCTAAGCGTAGATTTTGGTTAGCAATAACGGACTAGTGATGTGAGATACCGTCCCACAGCTGGCTAACTAGAAATAGCTTCATTAGCTAACACTAGCTCAGAGCGCGACAGTTAGTGTGCAGTAGCTAAGCTTGTTAGCGTTACCTGTGTGACTGAACCGTCCGGTAGAGTAAGTCGAGTCACTTCTCTCGCTCTCATGTTACTATTCATTTTACAGCTTCGGCATAACATAAAGTTACAGTTTAAACTGTTCTCTATTTTTTTAACCGTCTAGTTTGCAAAGCCTGATTGTAGATTATTTAATTATAAATATTAATTTTAGGATTTCTTTGGTTGTCAAAATAAAAACGTATAACAACAACAACTGTAATAATAATAACAACAATAACAACAGCATTAATTATCAAACGTGTTACATTATTCATTCATTCATTCATTCATTCATTCATTTTTCTTATCTGTTTCATCCTGGTTGCCATCGCGGGAAAGCCGGCTTAGACACTCCACAAAACTCTCATTCCTTGCTTCAGATTATTTGTGTTGGGGAATGTGGTAGGGTAGTCTAGCGGTTAAGGTACTGGACTATGGACCAGAAGGTTCAGCGTTCAAATCCCACATCTGCCAAGCTACCACTGTTTGAGCAAGGTCCTAAACCCACAATTGTAAGTGGATAAGGGCATCTGCTAAATCCTGTAAATGTAATGTAAGACCTGCACCAGGCTGGGAATACAATAGGCAAGTGTGAATAAATCAACTGTGGGAGCAATTGTAAGGAAATGGAAGACATACAAGACCATTGATAATCACCCCACGCAAGGTCAAAATGGTCATGAGAACAATGAGCAAAAATCCCAGAACTACACGGAGGGACCTGATGAATGACCTGCAGAGAGCTGGGACCAAACAAAGGCTACCATCAGTAACACACTACGCCGAGAGGGGCTCCGATCCTGCAGTGACAGGCGTGTCCCCCTGCTTAAGCCAGTACTGAAGTTTGCCAGAGAGCATACGGATGATGCAGAAGAGGATTGGGAGAATATCATGTGGTCAGATGAAACCAAAATGAAGCTTTTTGGTAAAAACTCACCTCCTCATGATTGGAGGAAAAAGAATGCTGAGTCGCATCCCAAGAACACCATACCTACAGTGGGGTGGAAACATCATGCTTTGGGGCTGTTTTTCTGCAAAGGGGACAGGACGACTGATCCATGTTAAGGGCAGAATGCACGGTGCCTAGCAGGTGGCACAGTGCACAACTAGTGCCTAGTCAGGGCCTGATCCATCGTAGGGCACAGACGCACTAATTTAGAATCACCATTTAACCTAACATGCAAGTCTGGAATGTGAGACGAAAACGGAGTACCCAGAGTAAACTCATGCTGACACACAGATGGACTCCGAGGTCAGGATTGAACCAGGGACACTGGAGCTGTGAGGCGACTGCATTAACCGCCGCACCACGGTGCCGCCCTAATACATTACAGCGTTATTAATATAGAGATTTGTTAGATTCTGGTGTAAAAATTACAGCAATAGTATATCATAAGAATATATTTCTACTACTAATAATAATTACACGTTTATGCCAGAAACCCATGTTTGCTGGAGACAGGTGTTGGAGCCTCAGCAACCCTGACCAGGAAAGATGTGGTTGGAACAAGCATAGTGCATTACTGTGTGCGGTGTTCTTTAATCTTAATAACCATCTAGTAATTTGCACATGTTTGTAGTAAAATCTTTACTGTTTGTGGATTATTCATTGTAAGATTGGTGCCAAAGTTAGCATAATAATAATAATAATAATAATAATAATAATAATAATAAAGAACAGCAGAATTTGTTGTTGTTAAAGTTAATATATGTGCTATATGTTAACAGTAAATATAACTCTTCTCTGGTTGTTTCTTGTTTATTGCGAAAGTTGAAGAGGAAGTTCTTTAATCTTAATTACCGTCTAGTACTTTGCACATGTTTATACTAAATTCATTGCGATGTCTAGATAACTCATTGTAATTTAAAATATTTTAAGACTGGTGTCACAGTTAGAAGAGAAATAATAAAAATAATGAACAGCATATCTATACGTCCACAGTAAGTGTAACTCTTTGGTTGTTTAACTTTTACAAAAGTTGAAGTAAAGGTTCTTCGGTATGCAAAGAAGGTATATTCATTACTACCTATAGCTAATTATTTGTAAGTTAAAGTATTTAAGTTATAGTTACAAACATTGTAATAATTATGAATAGCAGAATGTTTGTTGATAAAGGTAATATATTACGTTAGCAGTAAGTGTACCTCTACTACTTGTCTGTAAAAGTAAGTAAAAGTTCTTTTATCTTAATAACCTACACACAGTGGTGGCCTAGTGGTTAAGGTACTAGACTATGGACCAGAAGGTCCAGGGTTCAAATCCCACCTCTGCCAAGCTGCCACTGTTGGCTCTTTGAGCAGGGCTATTAACCCCCAATTGCTTGGACCGTATGACTTGTAAGTCGCTCTGGGTAAGAGTGTCTGCTAAATGCTGTAAATGTAAATAGCTGTCTAGTAATTTGCATTTCTATGCAATTATTCATTCATTGTCTTAGTCCGCTTAGTCCTGGACACTTTTTATGCAATTACTAGCAATTGTAGCTAATAATTTTGAAATTGAAGTATTGTAAGATTGGTGTTAAAGTCACAAACAAAATAATAATATATAATAAAAAACAATGTGTAACTCATCTCTTTCTTCTCTGTTACAGTTCAAGAGGAAGCTACAGTTGCAAAGCAAGTGTTACTAAGTCCAGAGAAGCTGGATCATCCCCTCTGACGATAAACAGTTGGCAAAACAATGGCTCGTTTTTACCAAGAAAGATTTTTGAAAGGTTGAAACCTCAAACCTGGAGGAGAAGTGAAAAGGTGTGTAAGGAGCCACAGCCGCCGCGGACAGTTGCTGAAATGAGATGAGGCTCAGAAATGGTACTGTTGCCACTGCCATTATTTTCTTCACGTCTTTTCTCAGTCTGTCCTGGTACACGGCCTGGCAAAATGGAAAGGGTGAGTTTAACACCTCGTGTCTGTTTTAATAAAGTGCCATAACGGTTCTCAACAGTGGAGACTTGTGTTGAAGTGTTCATTTAAAACTTGTGGTGCTGAGGGATGTCACGGAATGTCTTGCAAAATATAGATTCCTGGCTGAAACCTGTACTGCACTTTGGTGGGTTTCGGATATATTTGCACGAATAGCTGTTGACTTTGTTAAAACTAGAGTCGTGGACTTTAATGTAGTTATATTTAAGATCACGCTTTCAGATAAAGATCAGACTCTCAAGTTCAGAGATTTTTTTTACTGCAATACTGATAATAATGACATCAAGTTAACCACATGCTACATTTTAACATATTTTATTTGTTTACTTATTTAAAATGCAGCAGTTTGGCTGTAGACATTATCCAAAACCGTTTTGACACATCAGTAGCATATTCATTAAAAAAAGAATATCTTATTTTGATTACAGATCATCCAGCTTTGAATAAAAATGTAAGTAGTTGTGATATGTGACATGATAAATCCCTTTAGTTGCACATTTCTTGGTTGTTAATCGTTTCTACTTCTGTGCTGTCACTTATTACTGTTGAAAAAATTTTCTGAGCATCAAAATGAGCAACCAATCATAACACCTGCTGTAAAGGAAATATTCAGCCACACTAAAACAGTCATGACCTACATTACTCTCCAAAATGCACATTTGACCATCACCCAGGCAACAAATGTAACCATCGAGTGATATGATATGATAAACAAATGAGACAAACATATTATACTTGGCCATTTGTTTAATGAAGAAAATGATCCAATAGTACATTAGTGAGTGGCAAAAGTATGTGAACCTATGCTATTTTAATACACTTTATTATCTTGTGGTATTGAGAGACATAATGGAATGTCGTCATAAACATGTTCTAAAATCGTTTTATTCAGCTTTCCAAACACTAAAACAATGCACTAACAAGAAATTCCGGTTACTTGTCCATTCCCCAAAGCTTTGTGATACCCTTGCATGATCAGACCTACAGAACTGTGTTGCTAATGCATCACCACATATTTAAGCAGCTGCTCTTAGACCTCCTTTATAAGTCATCTTTGAGCAAAGGATTCTGTTCTATTCTCAGAACATAGAAATACAGTCAGCTCCAGAATTATTAGAACTTAGGGCTGGGCAGTAGGACAGTATATACTGTGACCATATGTCTGCAGGTAGAGATTTGGTTATATCATTTATAGCACAGCATTTCCAGATCAATTACTCTCTGCACTTTTTACAAACAACAACTTCCTTTGGCTGAGGACAGGTTCTCTAAGAACATTTTCTTAAACTTGTTAGGTGGGTTTTGCGTAAATAGAAGGGTTTCTACAGTTATTTATGGAGTAAGGAGGTTTAAAATAAAAACCCACACCCAATGGTTTAAGATAGAATCAGGCTTTTGCCAGGGCTATCCCAGACCAGTGGCCTAAACCTTATTAAAACCCGTTACGTGAGAAGTGGAAAGTCTACAGAGGAGGAACCTGGAGGATCTGGACAGATTATGTAATCTGAGGAGTGCCTCAGATTCTTCTTAAGCATTATAGGGGAAGTCTCAATGGGAGGTTGAACAAGTACTAAATGCAGGCACGAGAACAATTGTGAAACATGGCTTTCTCTTGATTTTTTTCTTAGAATAAACTTAGCTTAAAAGATTGAGGAATATTCATCAAGGACTGGAAAAGTGAACTTGTGCATAGCCAAGCTTACTGTAGGTTTATTCGAATGTCTGTAATGTCCTGTATGTTACATATAGGGTGCACAACAATTTATTAAAAATTGTTTTTGATTATTTAAAATTGTTTTAAGCTGTGTGTATTCTGTGTTTTCTTTAGAAATGTATTTACTTAGCAGTCAGTCTAGGCCTGTTAGATGATGTGAAATGTGTCTGGGTTTAAGATCACTCTTACCACCCTAGTTGGTTATTGATCCGCTGTGGCCAGTTTCTCATAATGTATTGATTGGCAGTAGATCCAATAAGTTTAAGCCAATGTTTCAGAGGTTAGGGTTGAAAAAATCTGTTTGAGAGCCACAAACAATGCTGCCTTTTCTCCAGTTTCTTTTCCTACTGGAAATGGCTTCAAACTGTTATAAATAGCATGCATAGACTTTCATAAATTTTCTCTTTTTTGCATGTTAGATACAGTACACCAGTCCAGACTTTTTTCCAGTCCTTTTTATGTACTTAGTCAGATTTCCATGGACCTTTAGTTTGTGTGTATTAGTTTTCTTCAGGGATACACCAAAATAAAAATCCTGGGCAAAAGCTGTACTGAACGATGGTGAATGTAGGCTGTATTTGCACTAAAACCTGTGTTGAATTAGTTAAAAATAGGCTCATAGACTTATCTAAGATCACGCCTTCAGTTATCAGTCTCTCAAGTTCAGATATTTTTTTTACTGGTATACTGATAATGATAACAGCACAAAGGCAAGCACTTGCTGCATTTAACATACAACAAAATTGATGTTTGTTAAGTAAATAATTAAAGTATGTCACTAATAAACAGACATTATCCAAAACCGTTTTGACGCATCAGTAGCATATTCATTAAAAAAAGAATATCTTATTTTGATTACAGATCATCCAGCTCTGAATAAAAATGTAAATAGTTGTGATATGTGACATAAATCCCTTTAGTTGTATATTTCTTAGTTGTTAATTGTTTCTACTTCTGTGCTGTCACTTATTACTGTTGAAAAATATTTCTGAGCATCAAAATGAGCAACCAATCATAACACCTGCTGTAAAGGAAATATTCAGCCACACTAAAACAGTCATGACCTAAATTACTCTCCAAAATGCACATTTGACCATCACCCAGGCAACAAATGTAACCATCGAGTGACATGATATGATATGATAAACAAATGAGACAAACATATTATACTTGGCCATTTGTTTATTGGAGAAAATGATCCAATAGTACATATTAGTGAGTGGCAAAAGTATGTGGACCTTTGCTTTCAGTATCTGGTGTGACCCCCCTGTGCAGCAATAACTGCAACTAAACGTTTCCTGTAACTGTTGATCAGTCCTGCACACCGGCTTGGAGGAATTTTAGCCCATTCCTCCGTACAGAACAGCTTCAACTCTGGGATGTTGGTGGGTTTCCTCACATTAACTGCTTGTTTCAGGTCCTTCCACAACATTTCGATAGGATTAAGGTCAGGACTTTGACTTGGCCATTTCAAAACATTAACTTTATTCATCTTTAACCATTCTTTGGTAGAACGGCTTGTGTGCTTAGGGTCGTTGTCTTGCTGCTTGAGAATCAGTTCATGGACAGATGTTCTGACATTTTTCTTTAGAATTCTCTGATATAATTCAGAATTCATTGTTCCATCAATGTGGCAAGCCGCTGCCCAGATGCAGCAAAGCAGCCCAAACCTGATACTACCACCACCGATGTTTCACAGATGGGATAAGGTCTTAGGCTCTGAATGCAGCGTTTTCCTTACCCAGAAAAGAAAAAGGAAAGAAAGCCCCTCTCCAAACATAAGCCCCTTTCTTTTAAACCAAAAAGTTCCTGTGTTGGTCTCACTGTTCCACAAAACATTGTTCCAGTAGCCTTTCGGGCTTGTCCACGTGACCTTAGCAACTGCCAGACGAGCGCAATGTTCTTTTTGGAGAGCATTGGCTTTCTCCCGGCAACCCTGCTCGCCACCATTTGTTGTTCAGTGTTCTTCTGATTGGTTGGACTCATGAACATTAACTTAGAAAATTGTGAGAGACCTTCATTTCTTAGAAGTTTACCCCGGGGTCCTTGTGACTCACCAACTATTACACCCTTGGTCTTGGAGTGATCTTTGTTGGACGACCACTCCTGGGGAGGGTAACAATGGTCTTGAATTTCCTCCATTTGTACACAATCTGTCTGACTGTGGATTGGTGAAGTCCAAACTCTTTAGAGATGGTTTTGTAACCTTTTTCAGCCTGATGAGCATGAACAACTCTTTTTCTGAGGTCCTCAGAAATCTCCTTCATGCCATGGTACACTTCCACAAACATGTGTTGTGAAGAGCAGACTTTGATAGATCCCTGTTCTTTAAATAAAACACGGTGCCCACTCACACCTGATTGTCATCCCATTGGTTGAAAACACCTGACTCTAATTTCACTTTCAAATGAATTGCTAATCCTAGAGGTTCGCATACTCCCTCAATAAATAAATGACCAAGTATAACATTTTTTTCTCATTTGTTTAACTGGGTTCTCTTTATCTACTTTTAGGACTTGTGTGAAAATCTGATGCTGTTTTAGGTCATATTAATGCAAAAATATAGAAAATGCTAAAGGGTTCACAAACTTTCAAGCACCGCTGTAGTTATTTATTGCATGTGCAAACACTCATTCTGTGATGGATAGCGTGTCAGACTCACACCCTTTATACACACAAAAGAGGTTTGCCTGATGAAAATGAAGGCCAGTCAAATTAGAGGGCACAAGAAATCTCTACTCAGGCTTCAGGCTGTCAGAGCTGTATTGCAGTTCAACCGACGATTTAACCAGCTGGGGTACTCTTGTGCAAAACCACAAAACAAACGTATTTGAGAGCAAAGCATAATACACTGGTTGTAACAGCAGGCATGTTCAAGTTCTCAGATTCCACATGTATATGACTCAGAAGCTGACCTAATGGTCTCAAACGCTGGGTAAATATATTACCTACATTTCAGCCGTTCATTTGTTCAGTTTTGATCACATATCAAAAGCTAATAGAAAATGTCTGACATATGGAGTAACTGTAAAGTGTGAAAATGTTTTAGTGACAGAGAATGAATATCTTGTATGTTATCTCTCCTAAATCAACATCTAATTTTAACCACTTCACTGCTGCTTTTCACCACTTTTTGCAAACTCTGTAGAAACTTGATTTGTTTTATTGATTTAGGCATAATTCATATTCAAGTTCAGTCGTAAATTCAAGGGACTGCTGAATTGACCTTGCTTTACTATCGGTTGAAAATGGGAACAGGTTTTATGTGTTTGATAAGCTACATTTGCGTACTCCTATTCACTTGCAAATGAAAATGTACTGCATTTAAACTGACTTTTACTAGAACAACCAAGCAGAACCATGTTTAATGTAGGTAGAAGTGAGCAGCCAGTTTCTTACTCAAAAAAAAAAACCAAAATGAAAGAAAGTGCTTCTAAATGCAGTGGATTAATGTTGTGTTTTTGTTGTTTGTTTGTTTTCTGGCTTGGAATTTACAGTGATAAAAAAAAACTGAGGTGTTCTGAAGCTTGAATATGCACTATTGGTATTATTAAAGCAGCATTTCTGTTTTAAAACCAGCAACAACTGTGAATCCTATCCGTCGTTTTTTTCCATCTACATCTGTGAGTGGGTTTCTCCTGCGTTCTTTTCTCCTTCCTCTGGGTGTGTGGTGCACACAGTAGGCCAAAAATAGCACACTGATGAAAAGCATCATTATCTTACCTATTGAAGAAAACATAAGACTCATGCCCTTGGAAAAAAAAAACAGAAGTGATTGACAGTATGAAGTGCACAAAGTTTGGGTTTTATGTTGGGTTAGTTTGTCTGTTCATAAAAAGACCTCGTGTTCTATGCACCTGCCTAGCCATGCTGTGAATTGAACATGTAAGGAAATGTGGGTAGGAGGAAAGATGGTCAGACTGTGTGGTGGATTTTGCGAATATGTAAGGTTGCTGTTTGCAATGTGAACATTTCAGACATCCTACAAGAAGTTGCATGCGGTTTTAAAAGCTTAGAAACATTCATTTCACATGTGCTCATTTTTAGGAGATCAGTCTAAAGTAGTGCTGGGCAAAATGACCTCAAATCAATATCACAATTAATTGAACATTTTAGTTTGATTACGATTAATGAATGATTATTTTGTTTTTGTTTTTTTTTGTTTGTTTTTTTTTGCCCTCATAGTTCACTGACAATATTTGTCCTATTAATATGTTGAAATATTAAAACTGGGATTTTTTTTTTAAAGTGAAAGAGTGCATATTGTTGTGATTTTGAAATAACTGAAGGAAATGCACAGATGAACTATTTATGGTTATTTACTGAGCATTTCAATAAATTGAAATCCTTTGTGATTTGGTAGGATGTGGGATTGGTTATTTCTTTCAGTTTTCTTCAGTCTTTTACATATTGTGTAGCGTTGTAAACACACGGTGGGGAACGTATTAAGATCATTAAAAAAAAAGTTTTAACAGAATTAAAAAAAAGAGGAAAATAATCGACATGGGCAAGACTGTCAGTTAATCGTTTCGAAGGTCGCTTTTGATTAATTTTTGACTAGTCTAAGGTTTTCATTATCCTTCTCTTCATATTTCAAATGGGAAAAATCTTCACTGTTTCTTACACATGTAATACCCATTTACATTTAGTTTCAAGAAGTCATTTGCAGTTTATTTTTGGACCATATATCAGTTGCTAGTAAAAATTGGTTTCATGTGTTGACCACTGATGATTGTTTGGCTGGCCGTGCAGGGATTGACAGCATGGATAAGTGTCGTAAAATATTGGAAGACCTTTTGGTAGTCTGATGCATCTTGGAGAGACCGATGCATTTAAACTTGTTTAGAATGAGGTTTCAACAGTCAGATTTAAATTTAAAGTGCATTTACACATGCATTTCTTGTGGCTTATCCATATACAATCCTGATACTCAAGAAAGGACTCAGCCCACTAAAAATGACCTTATTTAGACATGGACTTGATGCAGGTTTGTCCATGTAGCTATTTCTTGGCCCTCTGACATTTTCAGCCAAATTTAGTGTTATACATTAGATATTTTTTTAGTGTTTGTTTTGTGAGATGTTCAGTAACCTCATAGAAAGGGTTGCTTTATTAGTGTTGTTAAACTGGGGCAGTCTTTTAAACTGGATGTTCTGGAGAAACAGGTCCAGTCCATGGAGGCCCCATCTCACAACATTAGGACGTCTTCAAAAGTCTTGTGTAGTGTATGCCTCAATGGGCCAGAGCCTTGGTGGCGTGAGGGTGACCTACACAATAGTGGGCAGGTGCATATAATCGTCAGGCTGATCTGTAGTAGAGTTCCCTCCATAATTATTGCCACCCCTGTTAAGGATGAGTAAAAATTTTTAAATGGAATTCAACTTTGGGTGAGATGGCTTAATCTCACACTAGGAAAATATATTTAAAAAAAAAACCACATGTGCTACAGTTAGTAGTACTCCTAGTAGGTCTTAGAAACCAAATGTAAGTGAAGCATTTATATTTTTACTATTCAAGTTGATCAGTGGCTAGGAAGTTTCAAGGAGTAACTTGCGATTTCTGTTTTACTGGGGTATAAAGGTTATGTGAGGTGACAGAGAGGTTCTCTGGGTCATTCTTCAACATGGTAAATACACAATTGGAAAAAGAGAAGTGTACTAACCTTCAAAAGGCAGGGAAGGCTATAAGAACAGCTACTCAGCTTAAAGTGCCCATATCTACAGTTATGCAAATATTTGAAAAGTTTCAGTCAGCTGGAACCGTGACAAACGTACCTCAATCAACAGGAGTTGTCAAACTGGAACTGACAAGCTTACCTTGATGAGGACTCAAGTTTACTTTGCGTCTACAAACAGTTAAGAGGAAGGGAAGAGTGAGGAAAAAAATCCCTAAGGCTCACTGTTGGAGAGTTACAGAAATGGTAGCATTTTGGGATCACCACATCTCCAAATCTACCATCAGACTCCACATCCATCCCAACAGTTTATCTGGAAGGCTTGCTTGAAAAAAGTTTTTTATTTGTTATTCTTTTTTTGGTCATCCAATCACAAAGGTGAGCACCTGCAGTTTTGCTGAATGCTTCTGAGACTTTGATTGGAACTATGTTTTGTGGTCAGATTAAATGAATATAGAGCGTTTTGGCAACAAACACTTAAGGTGGGTTTGGCATAAGAAGGATGACTACACTGAAAAAAACCTGATGCTCACTGTTAAATATGGTGGAGGGTCTGTGATGTTGTGGGGCTGTTTATATATATATATATATATATAATCCAAAATGTCCTAGAAACCTTATTAGGACAGATGGTGTCATGTACTCAATGGAAAAACAGATCAATGTAATACAAAATTTTCTGCCTTGGCCAAGAAACTAATATTGGGTCATTGTTGGATCTTCCAGCAGGACACTGATCCAAGATGTATGTCTAGATCAATACAATGGTTAACTCGATACAAAATCAAGCTTCTGCCGTGACCAACTCTCCATCTCCCAGTCTCCTGATATAACCATAGAAAACTTGTGGGGTGAGCCAAAAGGAGGGTGCAGAAGAGTGTTACGGGTACATCGAGGCATGGGCAGGCGAATGCAGGGTCCCAGTTAAAACAATAATTTCTTAATAAACAAAATAACAGATAAGACCGTGACTGACCAGGAATTACAAAAACAAAACCAAATCTGGCATGAGCGCCGAACTGAACAAGTACACAACTGAACTCAGATAAAACACAGCGAAATGAAACCTGGCATGGTAGCTGAAAGAAAAACAAACAAAGATAACTGCTAGCCGTGGCTAGGCTAACAGTCAGAGCTAGAGTCCAGTAACACAAGGTAAACCACAAAACGATTGCTAACAGAGAAGTCCAGAAGTGGCGCCACAACATAAATGAAAACAATAGTCCCCAGCGGCTTATCCTAGAACGGCCCCCCTGGAACACGGGACCTCTGGACAGGCTCCTCTGGAAACTGGGACCTCTTGACGGTCTCCTGGAAGGCCTTGCTGGACTGGACGGCCCCCGGGACGGCCTCGCATGGCCTGATGGCCCCCGGGACGACCTCACTTAACTTTACGACCTCTGGGGTGGGGACTACGTTCGGCAGTTCCCTAGTCGTCCCTAGCGACATGCGTACGAGATCGGGTAGCACGACGAATTCAGATGTCGTAGTGGCAGGCTCTGAGATGGAGCTCGGCTCACGTGGTTCGGACACTAGAACTAAGAGCGGCCACGATGGACCGCGGGGAACCGACGGCCGCGTTACCGAGCAGATGAGCGCGTCGAGCCTCCAGATCCTGTTAGACGGGACTAAATGACCCTAGTGCACAGCAATGGGACACTAACGACGCGTTAGCGAGATTAACTGGCTTGTGAACGGGGTTAACAGGTTCCGAGACTGGATAACGGGGCGCTAGCAACTTGGACTCGGTGCTGCGGGGCAAAAACGGCTCGGCTACAGAGCTGTCAGGTGAGGTGAGCCCCGATACGGGGCTTGTATATTCAAAAACAGGGGTAACCGGGTCAAACTGAATCACCGAATGCAAGCGGCTTGGACACGGGCCATGAACGGCTCAACTGTGGAGCTGATGGACAAGGCGGGCACCGACACGAGGCTAGCGCACTCAAAAACAGGGCTATCGGGTTTGGCAATAGAATAACGGGGCGCTAGCGACTCGGACTCGGTGCTACGAGGCAAAAATGGCTCAGCTACAGAGCTACCGGACGAGGGGAGCACCGATACAGAGCTACCATATTCAAAACTGGGACCAGAAAGCACAGGTAGCTAGGCTAACTGGCACAGAGAACTCTGAGACGGGGCTAGCCAGCGCACAAAAGGGGCTACCCGCCACAAACTGCTCATTAACAGGACTAACGTGCGCAGTGGGCTCGAAAAAGGGGCTAGCAAAGCCTGACGTCAAACTGCGTGGTGCTAGCTCAGCTGCGAGACTGTGCTGCGAGACTAAGCGGTGCGGCGGGCCTGAAAAAGGGCTAGCAGGCTCGGGGTCCAAGTTGTGCGGGGCTAACGGCTCATCTACTGAATCGGGCGACGCAGTCTGCCCAGAGAAGGGGCTAGTAAGCACACAGACGGGGCTACCCGGCACTAGCGGCTCATCCACACCAGTAACATGCGCGGCGGGCTCGGAAAAGAGGCTAGCGCTACTTAACGCCGAATTGCGTGGCACTTGCGGCTCATTTACAAGACTGATGGGCGTGGTATACCTGGAAGCGGGGCTAGCGGGTTTGAACCCCGGGTTGCACGGGGCTAACGGCTCATCTGCAGGAATACAAGGCACGACTGGCTCAAGAGTGGAACTACCGGACAAAGAAGGTTCACATACGCTACCGATCTTAATGTCCCTGGTGTACTTGGTGCAAATTCGGACTCAAGCGCTTCCAGGAATTGGTCGCAGGTTCCCTGAATAAGCTGCGGCCAGTGCTTGTGAGTCCACGTAAGGGCCCAGTTCGTGAGCCGGAGGCCCACAGCCAGCAAACGATCCCCCTCTGGACAGGCAGGGAAGTTCGACAAATACGCCCGACTTTGTTCCAGAAAGTGCTGGCACCGGCTCTGGTCTCCATCGAACTGGTTCGGCACGCATGGCGGGGGACTGGAACCCGCCGTCTGCTTAATTGACAGTAGCAAACAGTTACGGGTACGTTGAGACATGGGCAGGCGAATGCAGGGTCCCAGTCAAAACAGTAATTTATTAATAAACAAAATAACAGATAAGACCGTCACTGACTAGGAATTACAAAAACAAAAACAAATCTCGCATGAGAACCAAACTGAACAAGTACACAACTGAACTCCGATAAAACACAGCGAAATGAAACCTGGAGTGGTAGCCGATAGAAAAACAAACCGAGATAACCGCTAGTCGCGGCTAGGCTAACGGTCAGAGCTGGAGTCCAGTAACACAAGGTAAACCACAAAACTATTGCTAACAGAGAAGTCCAGAAGTGGCCGCACAACATAAATGAAAACAATAGTCCCCACCGGCGTGGCGTGGCTTGAATTCGTGTAGCTTTAGCTTCAGCAACTATGCATGGCATGAACTGAGGAGATAAGTCCGCAACATGCGCATAAAAGCAACGTAATGCTACTGCGACGCGACTGGGGAAACAAGGAGCTTATATACAGATCCCTCAGTCGCGCGCGGCAGCGATTAACAAAAAGCAACCAATAAGAGTCCACAGCCAACGCGAAACAGCCGACGTTCGTCAGGGCACGGCCATCTTTAGTCCCGCGGAGAATTGTGGGCAATGTAGTCCACGCCCACAATCTCCGCAAATAAACAGAAAAACGGGGGCAGGGCACGAATCCTAACAGAGAGGACCTAGGACCGTGGACACTTAATGATTCTGTGAAGGTGGAATGGTCTGAAAATCCCTGATCTGTAATCTTCAATATTAGAAGTGATGCTGTACAGGGAAATTGAGGTTATACAAAGTATTAAATGAAGGTTTTTCTCAAACTAAATTTACTTCAATTAATAATTAGGTTGGATTTTTCTAAAGGGAACTGCATAAAGGCTTGGAGTGTGTTCAGTTGGTAAAATATTTTCTTACAAAAACCATCCTGTGATCTCAATAAATTTGAATTTGACAGGTGTACCAGAACAGAGCGGATATGAAAATAAAAACAAAGATTGAGAGAGAGAGACCGAGAGGGAAACAAATAACTCACATACTCAAATACAGTATTTTATATTTACTTTTACAAAATGTGCAAACAGTTGAAGGTGCCGTGGTGACAGTACTGGATCCATAACGATTTATTACTAGTCACTCTAGAAACTAATGCTACTTGGAGACTAACAAGCTAGTTTCATGCTCACATATAACAAATAAGAGCTTGAGGATAAAGTTTTTGAAATTATATACAAAATTAGGTACAATAAGTGTGTAGAGGATAGAAGAAGCACTCTGTGCATGTTTGTTGTTTTATGCCTGTATTGAATGGCCTACATCAGATTTTTTGCATTATATACTGCTGAGGAATGGTCAGAGCCTAGTGAGTCCACCATCTACCAAAGGATATATTGCCGTTCTGTGCCATACTGCACGTTTGCTCCTAGTAGTTTAATTTATGAACAATTTTCTCTTTTTTTGCTTTCGGGTGCCAAGACCCTTTCTTTGAGTTTTCAGAGTTGTTGTGGTTATTTGGGGTGTTAAACTGGGTCAGTATAAATTTCAAATACTGATATAAACTGGTCTCTTAAGGATATAGAGTAAGATATCAATGAAAACAGCCAAGTTCAAGAATAAGAACAGTGGCAAAAAGCAATTTGGCCCTTAACCCACCTGTACCTGTTCAACATGTCTAAATTTGTTTTTAATGGCAATAAAATATTTAATTTCTATGTACAACTACTTTGCTTTTTTCCTCATACAGTGGAACCTGTGAAGTCGAATTTAACCCGTTCGAAAATGATTATACAAATGTAGGGTGAAAACCTTTTGATCATGTCACTGATAAGGATATCCCTCATATGATCTATTATTTTGGTCTTATGTCTTTGCCAAGGTGGTTGCTGTATTTAAGCAGAATCTGGTTCTCAATAGTAGCCGATCAGCTAAAAGCAGATCTCACACATTCCTACATGCTTACTTGGATCCCATTTGCATAACAAGTCTAAAATGTTCTTAATGCTTGTATCTTGAATGTTTTTTTTTTAGTTTATTTTGGTGTTTCAGTACACTCCACTTTTGAGACACTTTGTGTGGGTGCGTGCAAACGAGCGACAAACAAAGACAGTCAAAACAGCTGAAGTCTCTTGAGTTTTAAGAAAGGGAGGACCTGTGGGAAAAGAGCGGCTGTTGTAACCAGTTTACTTTTTCAAATGTTTGCCACCACCCACTAGACTTTGGTGCTCGGTCAGGGCCAACTAGATAAAGCACTTATGTTATGAGAATATAGACATCTGCAGTCTGTGTGTGAGTGTGTGACATGTTTGGTGCGATAATCATAGTCTGTGCAGTGACAACACCTCCGTTGTCGCCAAGTCAACCTTCATGGAAAGCAATTTTTCCATCACACCAGTCGTGTGTGCGTGCGTGCGTGTGTGTGCGTGTGCGTGCTACTGAAAAAATTGTCAATATGATAATCAGACAGTAATTTGGCAGTATACATCTTGGGTATAAAGCATTCAAAAGTTGTTTGAATCCATCTCTCTCAACCGCATGAATTGGCACCATGTCTGACGAGATGCACTGGTGACTGCATTCATGTCTTGCTTTCCTTGACTTAAGGCACTTTTTTGCCGAACGATTCCATTAAGGTTTGGTAATTTAATACTTTACCTCGCTTATGATTAGTGAATGATCATGCAGATGAACTATTTATGGTTATTTATTGAACATTTCAACCCATAGAAATTCTTTTGTGATTTAGTAGGATGTGACTTCAGTTATTCCTTTCCATTTTTTTTGGATGTTTTACATATGTGTAGCGGTTTGTAACACATATGAGGAATGTATTAAGAGAATTTTTGAAGTTATTTACCAGAATTAAAAAAAAGACAAAATTGAAAATAATCAACATGGGCAAGGATTACGTCAGTTAATGGTTCTGAATGTCGGCGGTTTGATTAAGTTTTTGATTAAACTGCCAGCTCTAGTTCGAGATTGATGTTTTGAGCAACATCCATCATTTTCAAAGCCAAAATCCCCTCCATGCGATTGAGGATGGAGCCATGTCTAACCAATTAAATCTAATGACGAGGGCGGTGAGGATGGTGGTGTCTGTATACCGAAAACTTAAGGTGTGCTTTGATTTTTTTGCAAAAAAGTGAGTGACATACTCGATTATGTAGCTCCGCAACATCGTTGGAAACAACAATTAGAGGTTACTGAGAAGATACATATCACAACCATTCACTATGTGTCCACAAAAATGACTACATGTATATGAAAGAAAAGAGAGGTCCAGTCTGCGATGAAATAAAACAACGCGATTATAAGTTGTGCACTCTGCCGCCATTTGGTAACGCCGCGGGTATTTCCAGCCATACAAGACTAGGACTGTTGTCTCTGACTTGGGAGAGACCTATATCTATTTATAGATATATATATATATATATATATATAATATAGCTATAATATTATCTATATTATCTATAATATTCATAATATATAGATATATATATGAGATATATATATAGTATATATATATGTGTGTATATGTAATATATATTATATGTAGTGGTATGTGTATATATATATGTGTGTAGTGTATATATATATATATATATGAATGAAACTTGAAAGGGAAATAACATTTAAATGCATATTTAGAAATCACTGATATAGTCTGACAAAAAATAACTATAACCCTTATTTGCACTGTTGGGTTCAAATAACGCAGAAAAATATGATAACATCAATATGAAAATGTGAATCCCGCCACTACAAAGGAGCCAAGACTTGCCACCTCACTCTTGGTTCTTTGTTGGTTCTTTCTACTGACTGGGTGGGGCTTCTGTACTACAGTCCTATTCATATGTCAACGTCTCTGATAACAGGCAGCGGCTGTACATCATCCGGCATTGCAAGATTAAAATAGGATTGAAGTGAAAACTGAAACTTTTGAGGGGTATAATTTCTTGGCTAGTATGACATTTATGATCTTTGAAGCTTGGTGAGGGCATGAAGCGAGGCTGGCAGCTTTTCGAAGTAAAATGCATTGAGGGAAATCCGTCCTGGCATCACGGGTGGCAAGAGATGAGGTTGGCCAGATAATGAGGTTAGACTCTATATACAGAGGTGCTTGAAAGTTTGTGAACCCTTTAGAATTTTCTATATTTCTGCATTAATATGACTACTCACTAATATATTACATCATTTTCCTCAATAAATAAATAATCAAGTAAAATATTTTTTGTCTCATTTTAACTGGGTTCTCTTTATCTACTTTTAGGACTGTGTGAAAATCTGATGTTTTAGGTCATATTTATGCAGAAATATAGAAAATTCTAAATGGTTCACAACCTTCAATCACCACTGTACACAAACACTAGTGGTGCTTGACGTTTGTGAAACTTTAGAATTTTCTCTTTCTGTATGAATAAAACCATCAGATTTTCACACAGTCCTAAAAGTAGACTTTCTATGATTTTTCAAATGCTTTGATTAGTTTGATGTGCTTTCCTGCTCAACATCCTCCTCATGTTGATGCTTTGAAAAGCCACAACTTGGTTTTCAGTCCAGTGTGGATTGCAGCAAATGCATGAACACTTCAAACCCAGATACCATCTGCCATCTACCAAGTAGAAATTATTTCATGTACACAAAGATTTGCGCATACACCATCTTTGACCACAATTTTTTTTTTTACAGCTCTACTTGAATACATTTATTGAAATAAAGCGTTCAGTTTCACTTATCATGCTTAGTAGTAATGATAGCCGAGTTAATTTGGCCTTAAGCATTTGTTTGTTTACCAAAAAGACTGTCTACCTTTGCCTGTGTAAATTTTAGGTCACGTGATCTATTGTGGCTTTCTGTGGTCTGTTTGGCGGTGGTATTATTTTACTGTACTGCCTGCCAAAATATGTTGTGTTATTGTACTGTACTGCCAAAATGTGGTGTGATGATGAATTGAACAGTGCTTGGAGTCATGAGGCCAGGGCCGATGGGCTTTTGTTAGATAGCAAATATTCTTTTCAACTGTAAAACCTAACTTATAACTGTAAATCTAACTTAAGTACAATTAGTTAATCTACCTTTCTCTCTTCACTCCTCTCCCTGTCTTCTCCCTCTGACTTGGGCATAATCGCTCTCCACTTTTGTTTCGCTCTTCATCCGTCATTTCAAATTAAAAGCCCTCTGCAGAGTTCTGCAATTTCATGGCAATTCATAAAGTTTTGTAGCATCGACCGCAATAATCAGTACATGTAGTTTCATTTTTTGGGAATCTTTTTTTTTTTTTTTAAGTCACAGGGGACCTGTTGCTTCTCCTGCTTTTGCCAACCCCATTGTTGATGTTGTTGTTGATGTAGATGTAGAGTTCTTCCATTTACATCTACACGTGTAGGCTTATTATGCTGCCCTCGTGTGTTCTGGGAGATCTGTGATGCCTTCGGTACCACAAGAACTATAATGTTTTCAAAATCTGGTATCAACTTGGTACCAAAGTATTGGTTCTCCTGACGTCCCTAGTAATGGGTGATAATTTTAATCGTTTCCATACAGATGGAGTTTGAATATGTAGTCTATTTTGTGGGCTTGGTATCTATAAGGTGCAAGTTACTATTAGCTATTATACACTTTGTCTTTGTCGGACTTTGGACAAATGTTGTTTTACTGCTGGTCTAATGGACTTTATTGCTCTGTTGTTTCTCTCTTGCTCTATAGAGAAGTTGGTGGCTTATCAGCGGGAGTTTCATGCTCTGCGTGAGCGCCTACGAGTGGCTGAACACAGAACCCTGCAGCGCTCCTCAGAGCTGAACACCGTATTGGAACAGTTCCGGCGTGCTATTGCAGAGACCAATGGCAGCAAGGATGCCCTCACCAACTTCTCAGGTGTTCACACAAACACACATTCGCATGTAGTCATTTAGGAGATAATATTATGAACTGGGTTACAAACTTCAAAGTTTGTCAAAGTCAAAAAACATTAAAATAAACTGACTGTTTTTAGCAAAACCAAGTGTCACATTTATGAAAGCTTTGCACCTAGTACTTTGTGGAACGTCCCTTTGTCAACATAGCAGCACCGAATCTTCTAACTCTATATGAGTTTAGAGAGTACAGAGAATGATGGACCATTTTCGAGTGTCCTATGAATGAGACGACCTCGCTTCTTCTTTTATTCAGCCACAAATATAAAACACCTTCTAGGCATTCAAGTAGTTGGAGTGAGGCTTGTGTCTAATTATTATTGTAGATTTTGAAACTTTGACCCCAAAACACCATCTCATGCAATGTGCCAACATGATCCTTGGCATACCATCCTCATCACTGTGCTTGCATTTACAGCATTTAGCAGACAAGAGCAACTTACAACTGATACCATTACAAGGTTCCAAAGGTAGCTTTGGTAGAGTCAGGACTTGAATCCTCAACCTCCTGGTCCCTAGTCCAGTGCTTAAACCACTGTGCCACCACTGTTTGGCAGGTAAAATACATATTTTAACTAAATGATTGAGGATAATCCAAATGATGTGGATAATCCATATTAAACGTACAGTTTGTGCATGTGTCACAACACAAAAAAACTAATTCGTGTTATACATTTTAAGAGGTTTAGTAATATTAATGAGGTTGGTTGTTGGGCATTATTGTTATGATTTGTAATAGAATTGGACAGCAGGAGATTCTTCTAATGTATTTTCAAACCTTTGAAACCATTGAAAACAAGTGTGATGATAACCTAATGGTCACTATTTTTCATCATACAAGAAACCTTTTTTTGTGTGTGATACACAGTTATATTTGTCATGGTAAATTGCAGAAAGTTAATAATGTCCCAACTAAATGCACCTTTAACAAGACCTGGGTTTGAGTTCCAGCAGTGCCTTCCAGGCAGGTTGTTCATTGTACATCTGTGCTACTGGCCCTGCCATCGATAGACTCAAGAGTCCCTTGCTTGTACCTAAAATTTCATATATATTCTGTTTTCCTTTAGACGAGACCCAAAAGCTTTTGAAGGAGCTGGCTCACAGGAAGCCTCTGCAAGTCCCAAATATATACCACCACTTGCCACACTTGCTGAACAATGAGGGTGGTCTGCATCCAGCAGTGCAGGTGGGCCAGGGTCGCACCGGAGGTAAGCAGCACCCATTCACCTAGACTGTTTTGTTGTCTTTAAGTTCACGAAAGTACATCTCTTCAACTGCTTAACACAAATATCTCATCAGACAATCATATGGCTATGACTCGGTGCCTTTAGGAATTTAGACATGGTCAAGACAGTCTGCTGAATTTCAAACCGAGCGCTAGAATGAGGAAGAAATGTGAATGGGTCTGATTTTTGGTACTATCAGAGTATTTCAGAAACTGCTGATCTAATGGGGTTTTCAAGCGCAGCCATTTCTATAGGGTTTACAGAGAATGGTCAGAAATACCCAGTAAGTGGCAGTTCACTGGGCGAAAATGCTTATGCAGATGCCTGAGGTCAGATTAGAATGGCCAGACTGGTTCGAGCTAATAGAAGAGCATCTCTGAAAGCGCAACATGTCGAACCTTGAAGCAAAGGGGCTACAGCAGCAGAAGACTACACTGGGGACCCCTCCTGTCAGCTCAGATTAGGCAACTGGGGCTATAATTTGCATGGGCTCACCAAAATGGAAGACTGGTGGTAGCTTGTCAATATGGACCAAAATCTCTGAGCAATGTTTTCAGCACTTTGTTGAATCTGTGCCATGAAGAATAACAAAGTGGCCTGTGAGTGTTTATCCAAACGGATAGACCAAAACTGGTTTCCTGGAGTCATTCTCCTTTTAAACATTGGGGCAGGACAGTGGCCCCTCACCGCCCCAGCATCCCTGGTTTGCGTGTCCTCCCTGTGTCTGCGTGGCTGCTCCAGTTTCCTCCCACAGTCCAATAACATTCATTCATTCATTCATTCATTCAGTCACTTTCTTATCCGCTTAATGCATTAGGTTAATTGATGCTAAATTTCCCGGATCTGAATATGTATGACTTATTTCAAAAACCTTATGTCTGTCATAAATAGCCATTGATGCTGAAAGCAATGTTAAACAAACTTTTAAACATGGCAAATTACTTTTATGTCTAATATTATGTTTAAAATAATTTTCCTTCAAATTTGGGTAAAATGTTTCTAATTTCTTACATTCCGTACATTATTTTTAATGTCTTACCTTTTAGGGCTGCAACAACGAATCGATAAAATCAATAATAATCGATTATTAAAGTGTCGACAACGAATTTCATTATCGATTCGTTGTGTTGGATGATTTATGTGTTCCTTGCCTTATCATATCCGCTTACGTTACTTGCGGAAACTTCGTCAATGCTGGAAAAAAAAAACACGCGATTGAACGGAGCGAGGCGGAGCCGGTCGGGGACGAGGAAACTTCAAAATAAGTTAGCGTTAAGAATTAGATAAATTCTACAAATGAAACATGACCGACGCAGAGAAGAAGGTTCGGCTTAAGTCCTCAAAAGTGTAGGAGCACTTCACGCTTCACACAACTGAAAAAGGTGTAACATGCAAGCTTTGCAAAAGTGATCTGACCGGTGCTGATACAGCCCTCGAAACGAAACAGTCACCGATGAGGATGAAGGGAGCTCAACAGCGTAAGTCACCACAATATCCCGAGTTTGTTCCCTTTTGAAGTGAGGAAGCGTAACGGCGCACTCTGCGAACCAGAATAGCACGGTTGATACTTGTTAGCTGGATAATGACAGTGATGGGAGTTAAGAGACAGATATCCTATATTGGCCAAGCTAGCCAAGTCCTATTTATGCATTCCTGGTACTTCAACACTGTCTGAGCGTTTATCTTCTGCGGCAGGGAATGTTGGGTGAATCCCATTTCAGGGGCTGCGTCCTTCGAAGGCTGCATTTGAAGACCGATTGCATCATAGCGCCGCACCTAGGCTGTCCCTTTCCGAAGGCTCCTTCGTATGCGGCCTACAAATGCGTCCTTCTTTTCCCTCAAAACGAAGGATACATCCGATGTATCCTTCGCGACCTACCATATCCCGAGGTGCATTGCGCTTGAGGGGAACTTAGGGGTATCGCAACAATTGCCTGAGGAATATACGTGATTTAATTGTAAGGATTTAAGAACGCGAACAGGTAAATGTTAAAAAGCAAAAGCGCAACATTTTTTGTTTTGTTTTAGGGAGCAAGGAGCAAACGGAGACCTTTACTAAACTGCTTGAGGAAAAATAAATGCCAGTGAACTGCAGTGAAGCGTCTCCTCCAATAATTGAAAAACCAAAAACAGCATATAAACTAAACTCAAAATTTCTGGCTGCATTATTATAACAATTATTGCGGTTTTGTGATACGGGTGGTTCCTGACGCAAACAGGGAAATCCATGCCAGAGTAGACGTATTCATTTCGGTTCCGTCTTTGCGCGGTCTACCCAGCCTTCCAAGCACACACCTAGTAGACCGCGTCGACCCGTCCTGAAGGAAAGATGCCGCCATGAAAGGGGACTTCACCCATAGTCTCTAAAAAGAGAGCCGCTTTAGCCAGGAGATTTGACATTGCCTACATTTTGGATTGCAAGCAAACGTTCCTATTAAAGGAGACGACTGTTGAATGAGTTTGAATGTAGTGTTTGCATAGAAGAGCACTTTATTTTTCTTTATTGTTTTGAATTTGTTATTTTAATTTATTATAAGTTCAATTTATTATATTCATTTATTGTAAGCACTTATTTGCTCTGTTATTTAATGTTATATTTTTGAATAAAGACATGGAAAGGATTTTTTTTTTTTTTTTTTTTTTTTTTTTTTTAAACCTGATTCATCGATTAATCGAAAAAATAATCGATCGATTATTAAAATAATCGTTACTTGCAGCCCTACTTACCTTTTTATTTAAGAAAGCTTTTAAGATTTGTTTCAGTTGGACAATGTTAAAATGTACAAGGATTGTAACCAGGAAACTTTAGAAACCTCCTTAGACTGTCCTTTTGCCATGCCCAATGCATTAAAAGCATTCTGGCTTTGTTCACACACTGCAGGTGAAAAGTGGTCCAAATTCAATTTACTGCTTTTACTGCTATCCTGCTTTACTGCTGCCAAGTGAATCTGTTCACATTTCCTTTTTTAATGGGGCCCCATGTCCAACACTAGTCTGAACTCCTCATGAACGAAGTCACAGGTGCAGAACAACATCGAGCCACTTGACACAGCCCCTCAGAAGTAGACAAACAAAATGAAATGCAATTGCTAACCTGTCTGGAATGTGAGAACGAAGCTAGGAGTGGCAGGACATGGAAGACTTTACAGACACAGAATTCAGTGAAAATGTAGAAGATTATAGTGCCAAAATGAAACGTATGAATATCTGTGCAAGCAACTTGAAACAGGACGCCAATTTGAGGTGACTCACTTCTCTAAAAACAGCTAGTAGGAGTTGGGCTGCAACATGAGTGGGCTACCACATGCTAGTATAAACATGTCCTTGGTTTGTTTTGTGGTCCATGAGTTTTGCAAAGCCATTTGACGTTCTCATGCCCGAATACATGAAGATGATAATACAAAGGGGTTGAGGCTCGGGATGTACTAGTAGGCTTGTGTTCTGATCTGACTGTTCAGATCGAGGTCACATTGCCGCATAATTTATACGTGTTAGAGTTCAGTAGCAAGTGGCGCTGATTGTAATTGAAATGGTCTGCGTGTTTTGTCTTACGAACCTTTGCAGTTTTTTTACTTGAGAAATCATCTGCGAATCATGCCCCAGGTAGCAGTAGAGACAGAGTCTGAAGGACCAGGTGGAGAGTTCCTGGATTCTGCCTTTCCAGGGGCTCCAGAGTTATAGGGCTCCTTGGGGTCAGGAGTGAGATCTGTGGCGTGTCTTGCCAACTCACTGGGAGTGATTCTCTTATTCTTCACTCTCCACTTTCTCTCCCCTACAGTAAGATCGTGCATGAACCTCTCTTCTTAGTGTTGTACTAGATCCTGACTGAATAGGGACTATTTATAGCTATATAAATTGGGACGTCACTTGTACAGCCCCTGGAGACTCCATTTCCCACGCTTACCCCCATTCTTCCAGTCACAGAGTGGGAGGCTGTGGGCAGAGACACAGAGTAAAGGAAGACAATGTCATCATTAGAATTACAGTAGTCTGTGTGGAGAGACATTTGAAACAGAAGTATGTATTACAGTGGATAAGCTGCAAGACTTCTTCCTTCACACAGAAACCAAACCAGGATTTGCAGCTCAAGTCCAAATTTTAAGCTCAAAGCCGCCTTTGGTGTTTAATTATTGTAACTATGTTGCTACCTTCTCTGCTTTTGGGATCGAGGAGTGTCTTGACTGTTCTTACCCTTTTATCCTTGGCCTACTTTACATTTTCTCTACTTGGATTTCTGCAGTGGAAGATATATGAAGCGTGACTGCTTTTGTCAGCCTGCTCTTGCTAACCTACATAGAGGCTTAGCTGCTACTGTAATAACAACTGTGCCTCACACCAATTGAGTAAATGTACAGATATGCACCATTTAAAGATCATCTGATCAATGTCTGTTCACTTAAAAATAAAAAAATGTATAGTGAATTATAATAGGAAATACAAATTAATCATTTATCTAACACTGGGCGTTGCAACCGTAACCTCAACAGGCAATCCATGCTGCGGATCGACAAGCAGAGACGGGAGTTTAAAAGCAGAAGTACTTCGTGTGTGTGTGTGTGTGTGTATGTATGTGTGTAGCTGCCTTAGCAGTCGTCGAGTGCTTGCTTGCTTGTTATCTCACAGTTGGACTAAAGACTGTTCTAATTCGATTGATGCACTTTGACTTTTTTGGGCAAGTTACTTGTGTCTGTGTATGACTTTCTGCTAATTATTTGTAACAAACTGTACACTTGTTACACAGACTCTTAAATAACTGTTTTAATTACATAAACTGGTTCACATTCACTCGTAGAGTCTTTGTTTCATCTGGCTGATCTTCCGTGTTGTTCGGAATACCTACTATCAATGCATTTTTGGCTTCTGTCAAACAAAAGTATCAGGTCCACCCTACCATCCTCGAGTCACGGATCTCCCCTAGACAGCGTCATACCTGTACATTACTATATTTGCTGTAACTATTGTGAATTTCTTAAGGGTTAGCGTGTGTATGACAGCTTGGGCTTCGGCTACTGTGTAAATGGTATCGTTCCAGTCGTCTTTTTAGCATTTGTATCACCGACACATGTATGTATCGTTTGTATGCAGATGTCTTGTGAAAATACCCTTAGTATTAACATTCCAGTAAGGGGAAAAAAAGGTAAATTCAGCAATATATCTCTGGGATGTGTGTTATGTGTGATTATTTTGTTTCCCTTTGCTTGGAAGTGTTTAACTTGGATTAGATTCTTATGATAACAAAAAGGGGATCAAAACCATGTGAAAAGGGTAAAGCCTGAAAAATTAAAGGGAGAAAAAGGTCAGAGTGCTGTGTGTTTCATCTAGTATGCAGGTAATGGTAGTTCCTAAGCAGTCACAGTCCATGGCTCTGCAAGGTTATAAGAGAAGTTCGGCCCCTTATTGATGGCCTTTGTCAGCAGTCTCTAGTTTGCAGCTCTCCTCTTCATACAGTTGTCTGCACAGCCTGAGCTTTACAGTTAATTCTCAGTACAGTACACTAGTTTTGTCTAGTCCACGTGTCTTCTCTCTGTCAGACCTGTGTATTTTATTAGATTGGGGCATCCTGCTCCTGGACAACATTTTGTCCCATGGTTTAATCATACTGAGTAGAGGAGAAATTGCCAGTAAAGTATATGTGCTAATGGCTGTTCGAACTGTATATTAAAAACATGCATGCTAGCTGGATCCGCAAGTGTGTGTAAGCTGTCTGTGGTGTGCTTGTTAATAGAGAAGGATTGGTGTTAATGTCAGTGTTATTTTAAGTAGTTATTGTGGCTGATTATGACACTGTGATATGTAAGTGCTTGGAACAAACTCTCAAGTAGGTCTGGTTTGTGTTCTCTTTATATTAAATGTCATTCGTGAGGTGGCTTTGTATCAGAGGGAGCCGATGGCAATGTTGTATAGCCAAGTAGAGGAATGCATTTTTATAGTCTGGTATTTTGATTTGTGCTCTTGCTGCTATGGGCCTTATAGACTGTGGTCCACTGTTATGTAGTGGCATTAAATGCTCTGTGTTTTGTCATGGCCTGATGGATAGAGATACAGCTAATTTATTGACACATTTTACTCTTGAGCTAAGCTCTATCAAAACATAGGTTTAGTCATCATGGTGCTGTTCTTATAATTACATGATATTTAGCAAATCTTTTGTCACACCTGATGCAATCTATTTAATAGTGACTGTTTCATGACATTCTGTGCAGTTTCCATGGTAATGGGGATTCCGACGGTAAAGAGGAAAGTGAAGTCATACCTGTCAGAGACATTGCATTCGCTCATTGACAAGCTTTCACCTGAAGAGAAACTCGACTGCGTGATCATCGTCTTCATTGGAGAGGTTTGTAGTTTGTGACTGGATTGTTGTGGTGTGTATAAAATGGTCCTGTGTGGGTGTGTGTAGGCTTTTCCTTTTTCAGCTATTGTATAAAGGTATTCTGACAGTGTACTTAAGGGTGAAGTCACACTCCCCACTTCCCTACTGGCCTGCGCTCACATTGGGCTTAAACGTTCTTGGCCTTAGTAGACTTGTGGGATCGCGATTCTACTTTTTGGTGGAGTAAATACATGCTTGCACAGCACAGTGGACTTTATGGCTGTACTTTCTTTGTGACTTTTTTGGAGTCGTTTTGCGTGCGCTGACACACAGCCCTCTTGTGCCTTATAGATTTATTGATTATGTAACAGTGATTTTTGGCTTCTTGTTCTGCGTGTATAAGAACATTTTTACTGAGGCCACTGACATTGTGTTCCGTGCTCGGGCGCGATTAGCAATCAAACGACTTGTGTACTGTGCCGGAGTCCAACTGAACCGTGCCCAAGCCCACCCTTAAAAGCATATAGTGGTGCTTGAAAGTTTGTTGACACTTTAGAATTTTTTAAATATTTCTACATAAATATGACCTAAAACATCATCAGATTTTCACACAAGTCCTAAAATTAGATAAAGAGAACCCAGTTAAACAAATGAGACAGAAATATTATACTTGGTTGTTTATTTATTGAGGAAAATGATCCATTTTACATTTGCATTACATTTACATTTATGTCACTTAGCAGATGCCCTTATCCAGAGCGACTTACAATTTATACATTTTTACAATCCAAGCAAATGTGGGTTAAGGGCCTTGCTCAAGGACCCAAGTGGCAGCCTGACAGAGCTGGGTTTTGAACCCTGGACCTTCTTGTCCATAGTCCAGTACCTTAACCACTAGGCCACCACAGTCCCTGAGATCCAATATTATATATTAGTCAATGGCAAAAGTATGTGAAACTTTGCTTTCAGTATCTGGTGTGGACCCCCCTGTGCAGCAATAACTGCAACTAAACGTTTCCTGTAACTGTTGATCAGTCCTGCACACCGGCTTGGAGGAATTTTGGCCCATTCCTTCAACTCTTTGATGTTGGTGGGTTTCCTCACATTAGCTGCTCGCTTCAGGTCCTTCCACATTTCGATTGGATTAAGGTCAGGACTTTGACTTGGCCATTCCAGAACATGAACTTTATTCTTCTTTAACCATTCTTTGGTAGAACGACTTGTGCACTTAGGGTCGTTGTCTTGCTGCATGACCCACCTTCTCCTGAGATTCAGTCCATGGACAGATGTCCTGACATTTTCCTTTAGAATTCTCTGATATAATTCAGAATTAATTGTTCCATCAATGAAGGAAAGCCGTCCTGGCCCAGATGCAGCAAAACAGGCCCAAACCATGATACTACCACCACCATGTTTCACAGATGGGATAAGGTTCTTATGCTGGAATGCAGTGTTTTCCTTTCTCCAAACATAATGCTTTGCTTTTAAAACAAAAAAAAAGAAATCTCATCCATCCACAACATTCTTCCAATAGCCTTCTGGCTTGTCCTCGTGATCTTTAGCAAACTGCAGAGGAGCAACAATGTTCTTTTTGGAGAGCAGTGGCTTTCTCCTTGCAACCCTTGCACAGCATTGTTGTTCAGTGTTCTTCTGATGGTGGACTCATGAACATTAACATTAGCCAATGTGAGAGAGGCCTTCAGTTGCTTAGAAGTTACCCTGGGGTCCTTTGTGACCAGCCAGCTATTACATGCCTTGCTTTTGAAGTGATCTTTGTTGGTCGACCACTCCTGGGGAGGGTAACAATGGTCTTGAATTTCCTCCATTTGTACACAATCTGTCTGACTGTGGACTCTTTCTGACTCTTTAGAGATGGTTTGATTATTTTTATATATATATATATATATATGATCAACAGTCACACAAGTTAATTTATCTTGTGTTTCTTTCATAGCATCTTAGTTTGAGCATTGCAGGGTTTTTCCACTTGTCTTTTTATCAGTTTGTGTTTTAACCACATGCATTGTGTTTTTCTTTGCAGACGGACATAGATTACGTGCATAGTGCAGTCTCAAGCCTTGAGAAAGAGTGAGTGATCATTGTTGTCATTGATGTCTCTCATGGCTCTTAAAATGAATTGACATCTACACTGATCAGCCATAACATTAAAACCCCCAGCCTAATATTGCATATGTCCCCCTTGTACTGCCAAGACCTCATCCATGAACTGTACAAGACCTCTGAAGGTGTCCTTTGGTTTCTGGCTCCAGATCCTTTTAAGTCCTTTGAGTTGTATGTTTTGTCCAGCACATCCCACATGCTCGAGGTCTGGGGCATTTGGTCAACCCATTCCTGAACAATTTCTGCAGCATGGCAGGGCACATTATCCTGCTGAAAGAGGCCACTACCAAGGAATACCATTATAATGAAGGGGTACTTGGTCAGCAGCAGTGTTTAGGTGGGTGGTACATGTCAAAGTAATATCCACATGAATGCCAGGACTCGAGGCTTCCCAGCAGGCTATTACCCAGTGATTGTCACATTGTCAGTGTTCTTCATTTCAAGTGTCAGTGGATTTAATGCGATGGCTGATCGGTATAAAAGCAAAAATTAGGTCTTGAAAGAATTACCAGTGTGCAGGAGACTTTTGGCTATCTTTTCCACATCCCACTGAGGTGCATGCAGAGCAGTGGTACAAGTGGTAAGGACTGAATAGTAATGACATCATTTGTGGTTTTCTAGCATGATGGACACTTTTTGTATTATGTCTTTTTTCTGGCTGTTGTTGCTGCCCTTCGTTTTCACTTCCTTCTCTGAATGTTTTTTTCTTGCACACTCATGACTGTTTTATTGAGCAATTCTTTTTGTCTGCCTGTGCAGTTGTTGGGTAGCTTACGCCACACTGTTCAACACAAAATTTCAAACTTGCTGGGAAATGTTTTCTGTGCCTGATGGCAGTATTGGTAAATCCTGTATTTACAATATTACTGGTTGAGATTTTTGATGGAAGCTCTTACAGCTCCCCAAAGTTTGCTAATGAGTGGTACATTGCGATTACAGTGTAGCACTAGGCATAAACTTGTAAATATCCATAATTTCTAAATGTCACTTTTTAAGTTTTGTCTTCTTATCAGATTTTCCACAGAGTTGAATTCAGGCCTGTTGGAGGTCATCTCTCCCCCTGCCAGTTACTATCCTGATTTCACCAACCTCAAAGAAACATTTGGAGACTCCAAAGAGAGAGTGAAGTAAGTGCAAAACACTACCATTAGTCTTTCACCACATTGAATTGAGTACCGGTCCTTCCTGGCCACAATATAGATTTTTGCCTAAGTGTTGGTTGTTATTGTACATGTGCACATGGGGAAGCTGTTAATGCGTAGAGAGCAACACTGTATTTCACAGATGATCTTAAAGTGAAGCCAAGATTTCTATCATGTTAAAATGTCTATTAAAACGTCTTTATATTGGTGTGAACTAGAGGTGCACCGCTTCTGATTTCTAATTTTTTTATTTTTTTATTTATTTATATTTTATATATATATATGACTGACCAATTCTGATTTTGGCCAATTCCAGTTTTCTTTCTGTCTAAGAATTTTAAATGACAGCATACAAAAACAATTTCTACAAAAAGATAGCAGGAGCTGTTGGCTTGTACCTGGCTTTATTCTCTCACTAGCTTTAACTTTGTGGCGTTGGTCACACAAATATCAATTACTGCCAACATGCTCAAATTGTACTGTATTACAGGCTTTGAGAGCCTTTTACCAGTTATTGCGAGGGTAGAAGTACATGCATAGATACTGAATTGCAGCTCGCCACACTCAGGTCGCAGCGTACACAAACCAAAACAGTAAGTCATACATACTTGTGTAAGCCACTGAATGCAGAAAAAACGCAGTCTTGCACTAAATCCCTGGCCTAAACGGTACAACACAGTTACAAACACGCACTGTGAGCTTTTATCAACGAATAAAAAGGCATCAAACGGATAAAACAGATCACCGAGCCAACAAGAACCCAAAAATAGACAGACCATCAAGTCACATACTAACCGTTGGAACTGGGAAACAAGCAGAGCGGCTGAGCATTAACTGTTTAAGTTTAAAGCTCCTTACACACACAAACTGAATTCTGAATTAACGTTCGTCAAAGCACTGTGCTGTTCATGTGTGCACAGCCGATAACGCTGAAAACTGGCTGATTCCGGTCACCGGCTGATTGATCGGTGCATCTCTAATGTAAACCAACATGTAAGATGTACCTATATATTGTAAGATGTCACAATGCATGGTCTTTATTCGTCACAAAAAATGTGTAAAGTGCATTAGGTCCAGTTATGTTCTGGGCATTTGGTCGGTGATATGCTCCGCTGCAGAAAAATTGTCTAAAATATAAAACCTGATAGCTCCTAGCATTTTATCTTTTCCCTTACACTGTTCCTATTATAGTTTGGCTTGAATAGGTGCATACTGACAGTCATTCTGTACTTTCACAGATGGCGGACGAAGCAGAACTTGGACTATTCTTTTCTAATGATGTATGCTGGCAGCAAAGGAGTGTATTATGTTCAGGTAAAAACAGCATTAGAAAAGAGCGGTAACTTTTTCTGAATATACTTAAACTTATTAAAGTTTGTAGTACATTCCCTGTTTCTTTTTAGTTTTCTTTTGTACCCATTATGTTGCAACGTCCTCCAGACAGCTGTTTTTATTCTGGGGTTGTTTTGCTACCTTGGTCTCACTGAAATCCATTTCAGTGAAGACATGGTGATTTGGAAATAATGGCAAACAAATATTCTTATGTACTTCAGAAATCAGTTTTTATAGTCCTTTTGGAGCATGTTAGTGCAGAAGAACATCAGTGACACTTCACCTTGCAATGTGTTAGGGTTTTGAGATATGTAATGTTATTTGGATGTGTGTGCAACTGTGCCTAGCGGATGTGTGTGCAACTGTGCCTAGCGGTTAAGGTACTGGGCTATGGATCAGAAGGTCCAGGGTTCAAATCCCACCTCTGCCAAGCTGCCACAGTTGGGTCCTTGAGCAAGGCCTTAACCCACAATTGCTTGGATTGTAAGATTGTATCAAGTGTAAGTCGCTCTGGATAAGGGTGTCTGCTAAATGCTGTAAATGTAAATGTGCGAGTCACACCGGTGCCTTTGAGCTCGTTTGGGCATCGCACTACCATGCTATCACCAGGTAAAGCAGGGTTAAAACAGGAAGGAAACAAAAGTGCTGAAAACATTTTGAGTGAAAAACTAGGTACATATATTATAACTTGTTTTTATTTGGTGTTGATTCTAAATATAAAACACAAAATGGTGGAATAATTTCTGTCGATCTTCTTGTGTGCTTCTTTCCTTCTTCCCAACTGATTTTTTTTTTCTGAACTACAAACTCCTCACATGCCGATGACACAATCAACAGGCATAAATACATTAGAATTGGCCATACAGTGCAAAGTAACACAAAAAATGAAGTCCTTTCACTTGTCTGGTGTACTGTGGTAGTGCAGCAATTAAAGTACTGGTCTCTGAATCTTAAGGTCCAGGGTTCAATTTCCAGCAGCGGCAAGCTGCCAATTGAGACTCTTGAGCAAGACCCTTAACCCACAATTTCTTGAATTGTGTTGGAATACATCAGTTGTACGTCGCTCTGGATAAGCACATCTGCAAAATAACTAGATCTAAATGCAAAAGCATAATCAAGCATAATTCTACTTCCTTCTGATTTTCATTGTTCACTCTAGTGGAAATGGCACCTGTTCATACCTTTTCATATCCTCCTCATCCATGCTAATCCATTTATTTTCTGTCAGTGTTATTCACATGTATTTTCTGTTTTATATCAGTTAATGTGTTTGGCCTCTCCATCTCTATCCCTTCCATCCATGCCATCTTAGGAAATGGGGAAAGGTATCACTTTAAATGTCTTTAAATTAGGTCATGTAAGCACTGTATATACTGGCTTTGTGTGAATGTGGAATGTAGATTAGATTAGAAGCGTGTTAGTGGCTGCTTTCATTTTTTGTTTCACATTTATGGAAGTGAACATAATGCACAGTTTATCTGTATTTAACTTAGAGTAGATTTGCCTGAAAGGTTCTATAATAGGGCTGTACTAAAAATCAAAGCAACAATATATCGCAGTTTTCTACTTTCTACATCGATTTTCAACTCAAAATAATTTTTTATTATTTATGTTTTTAAGAAAAACACGTTTTAACTGGGTGTAAACTACAATCTCTGCTCCTGTAGACAGTGTTTTGACTCCATTTGTGTGATGTGATGCATTAAGACGGCTCAGATTGTACACCGTAACTTGTATTTCAGCTAGCTTTATATTTTCAGTGAACTATGTGGAATATCGCAATGTATTGTGATATAATCGTATCGGGACCCATGTATCGTGCTATATATCATATCGTGAAGTTCTTTCCAATACCCACCCCATTCTGTAATGCAGTTAAGTGATTCATATGGCGTATTTGTAATTTATCCTGCTGTCACCAGTAAACCTGGATGTATGTCATTATATTGTTAATGACAGGCACAGTTGACTAAACGTACCAAATGTAAGTGTTGTGTAGTAGTAAAAATAAATCTTTAAATCACCTCTGCTAAGCTGCTAGGTTGGGTCCTTGAGTAATTTCCTTAACCCACCTTTGCCTGAACTGTATCAGTTGTAAGTCGCTCTGGGTAAGGTCATCTGCGAAATGCTGTACATAGGCAAGTTGGTGCAAGTGTATTAACCCAGCACCACAGTGACTCAGGCTGGAGTCCTGCCAATGCCTTCCGACAGGATCGGCCATTACACAGACAAATAATAGGCCAGGTCATAAGGAGAGGGGAATGGGCAGGGTGATTGGTTAAATATAACTTGAATATGTATTGTCCCGGAATGGTACCCTGACATGCCTGTTTATCTCGCAGCTGGAGGATGATATTGTTGCAAAGCCCAACTACTTTGCCACCATGAAGAACTTTGCCCTGCAGCTGGCCTCTGAAGACTGGATGATCCTGGAGTTCTCCCAGTTAGGTTTCATTGGTATGATCCTTACACTGGTGTAAATCAAATGTTGTAACTCTTCACAAACAGTGTGACACTTTGGATTTTTTGGGCTTAAGACTTTCACTTGTGTTCTTGTTATGCCTTTGTCTTGTTTGGATGGACACTCTTTGTGAATGCACTCTCTTTCTCTCAGGCAAAATGTTTCAGGCTCCTGATCTGAATCTCATAGTGGAGTTCATATTTATGTTCTACAAGGAGAAACCTATTGACTGGCTGTTGGATCACATTCTGTGGGTGAAAGTCTGCAACCCAGAGAAAGATGCAGTAAGCCTTCTTTGCAGTTTTGGGGAAATGCGTTATCGCTTCTTACCTCAGTGCCATCTTTCATCTGTCAGAAATCCCCTTGAGCTTTTCGTACCCCTGAGTGTTCAGTGTAAAGCTTTTCACGCTTTGAAGAGTGAGAATGGGATCCTGCTCTGACCTTTATCTTAGGATTTGATCTAGCTGCTCAGAATCGGTTTAGCCTCTGGTTTATTCTTATGTTGAAGAAATTCAGAGTACATTTGTGATTTTATGTATGCACTTTATGTAAAATATCTGCCATTGGAACGTTGTGACTGTGGTAGCCTAGTGGATAAGGTACTGGACTATGGACCAGAAGGTCCAGGGTTCAAATCCAACCTCTGCCAAGCTGCCACAGTTGGGTCCTTGAGCAAGGCCCTTCACCCACAATTGCTTGGATTGTAAGACTGTATCAATTGTAAGTTGCTCTGGATAAGGGCGTCTGTTAAATGATGTAAATATAAATGTTGTGGCCACAGACACCTTAATGTCAGTTGTGTTCGATTTGAACAGCAGCTTAAAGTTATTTCATAGTGTTACATCATAGTTTGTTGTCTTCTGTAGAAACACTGTGAGAGACAGAAGTCCAGTCTGCGGATTCGCTTCAGACCATCTTTATTTCAACATGTGGGCCTGCATTCTTCCCTGGCTGGGAAAATTCAGAAACTCACAGTAAGACCCTACACTTATGTACTTTTTCATATTTTTTTTTCCTAAACTGTTATACACATGCTTAATGTTCTTTAATGTATGGAAATTCACAATAATTATAGAATATATGAATGAATATATATGTATATATCTATATCTATATATATAGATATAGATGTGTGTGTGTGTGTGTGTGTGTGTGTGTGTGTGTGTGTGTGTATGTATGTATGTATG
>JAJAGP010002496.1:95000-111398 GCA_025084515.1 Ancistrus triradiatus | reverse complement strand
GCATGGACGCCAACCGGCTATCAATGGGGAGCGAGGACAGAACAGACTAGAGAGAAAGCCACAAACAAAGCAGTAAGCTAAACACTCTAACAAGAAACACACAAAGAGGAAGCGCTTGGCAGACACGCCGCTCTGAATAAACAAACTTCAACTAAAATAAAACCGTCTCTGTACTGGAGGGAAACCTCACCCTGTAGGAGGAAAAAACTGTGGACAGTGGAACTTCAACGGAGGATAGAAACTCTAGATTTGGATAAGAATAAAGCTGATTTTAGATAATAAACAGTGCTAACTTAACATCTTGAAGAAGTTGGACTGTGAGTTGATCATTCGTAATTGTTACTTATGAGTTTTCTGTTCTGTTAATTAAAAAAAAAGAGATTTTGATCTTTATCACGTTTTTGGAATAAGTGACGTGCAACCTTTGCACACAGAGTACATTTACAGCATTTAGCAGACGCCCTTATCCAGAGCGACTTACAACTGATACAGTCTTACAATCCAAGCAATTGTGGGTTAAGGGTCTTGCTCAAGGACCCAACAGTGGCAGCTTGGCAGATGTGGGATTTGAACCCTGGACCTTCTGGGCCAGAGACCAGAACCTTAACCACTAGGCTACCACAGTCCACCACAATTTTTACTGAAGAAAAACAGATGCAGTTTTTAATGTTTAATGTACCTTCACACCAATTGGATGCATTTTTTTTGTCTAAAAACTCTGCTTTTGCTTTCTTTAATTTCCCTTCTCTTAACCTGTCACATTGTCAAGCGAAAAAGACACGAGCTGAGATGAGTGCAGAAAGCTCTTGTTTGTGTTTTGTGAGCATGAACAGGTCAGAATGCACTTAGATAAATAATCAGACGCTTTCATCCAGTCCCTGTGAGCTTTATCACCATCATTCTCCAGCCTTTCAGTTCTATTCCACCAGATCCTTTCTTTAATATCCATGTTTTTAGAGGCAGCCTGTTGCTCGTCCTGTAAGCTCCTGATGAGCTGTTCTGCCCGGCAACCGAGCTCTGATTGGTCAGCCTGATTTTTAACTTATCTGAACAAGGCAGAAATTAGAACAGGCTGCGATAATGTTACGCAGCGTCACAGTCCGTCAGTTTCAGACTCGTTGTGAAGGATGGCATCAATGTGTGTTAATGGTATTAATGTATGGTCTTCTTCAAAACTTGACGGGAAAATCGGACTCGGTGCGAAAAGGTCTTGAGATGGTGTCAGATTAGTTCTTCACTAAAAGTGTGATTAAAAAAAATAGGACATAAAACAGGATTAATCATCAAAACTAACCTAGGTTAAAGAATAAAGGAAGTTGGAAGTTACATAAACATGAACTAGCTCAAGTGTTTTCCTTTTAAGATAAAGAGAACCTCTAGGCTTGGGTCAGGAAAAATGCTGATTTATAAACTGCGTTTTTAAGCTTTTTTTTTTTGTAATGTGCAGGTTGTGAGTTCAAATCCCCTAGCTCCCACAGTTGGGCCCTTGAGCAAGACCCTGAGCCTTTAGTTCAGCTTTAGTGTAATTCCCTCTTTATAGGGGAATCTGCTACAGAGGATGCTGTAAACTTAATGCAGGTAAATGGAAATAAAATTGCATGCTCCGTTTAATGACCATCTGCTTAAAGTCTGTTTTAACAACCAAGGTCTTAAATAAAAATCTGCCTTTTAACTCTGAACAGCTGGTCACTTAAACAGCCAATCTGCGGATCCACGAGCAGAGGCGGGAGTTAAATATTGGAAGCTCGTCATGTGTTTTTGCTTGCTCGTTAGCTCACGTTTGGACTAGAGACTGTTCTAACTCGGTTGATGCGTTTAGAGACTTTGTGCAAGTTCCTCGTGTTTGTTTGGAGATCATATCAGTGTAGGGACACTTGGGTGGGTTTTGACTCTTTCTGAGGGAGAGGAGCTGGATAGGGATCATCCCTCGGTGCTGCAACAGCGACCCCCACCCAGTCCTGCGATGGTCTGGTGTGTCTTTTGTACATGCTTGCATGTGCACCCTGTATTAATAGCTGCTGGAGCCCCTGCGGCCCTGATTAGGAAAGAAATGAGGTAAACACCAGGCCGAAAAAAAATTGAACCCATTTTCAGCATATAAATGGAGTTCCATCGCCGAGGCTCTATTTGAGGCGAGTACAAATCATTTCATCATGCAATCTGCTCAGAGCTAAACTCTCTCTGTCCTGAGATCACACAAGTCCTGGAATCTGGTCCGTGCCACACACCGGGTTCAGACAGACAAACGCTGGCCCCATGTGGCGCGCCAGAGGAAGAAGTGAAAGGCTTTTGTTTGCACCGTGTTGCCCACAGACCCCCTTTCCCCTCCCTCCTTGCCCGCAGCGCCGGCCACACCATTGTTCCCTCTAATCAATACCAAACGAGAGTGTGAAAGCGTGAAGCTTTTTGTTCTGCATGCCGGTAATGCATCATTAGCTTATAAAGCAGCCTGATTGTGACCAATTACATGTTATTACCGGTCACACTTGGTCGTGTAATTGGAGAGACGTGAGCACGGTGGGATGATGTATTGAATTGTATTGACGGGGCTGTTAAAGCGCCGAGCTCTAACAGACCTGTTTACTTCTTAGAGGAGCCCGTGCTGTGGATACAGGGAGTCCAAATCCATCCATCCGTCTATCCCAGTGAGCCAAAACTTTATGACCTGGTCCTCGCTGCGTGCCTCAAATTAACATCCACACCAATTCCAGAGCCCAGGGTTCCTCAATAGAGCATTGCCAAGGGTGTCACACTCCCTCCATTGGCTCCAGTGGTGCCCTCGCTGCCACAGGTAAAGTGTACATGTACCCGATCGTCTTCATGATTTGAGTATAATAATGATAATTGGATGCGTCACTCATAGCCGCCTTCTCCCGCTACTCCAAGGCCCAGGGTCCTTTGGACTGTTGAAGGGTCAACTTGGTGTTGGCAGGCCAGTCCAGAACCCGTAGCCTCTTTTTATGCAGCCATGCCTTTGTAATGTGTGCAGCATGTGGTTTTGCATTGTCTTGTTCAAAAATGCATGGACGCCCCAGGAAAAGATGATGGGTTATTTCTAATGTCAACAGGTTTGGTGTGAAAAGCAGATGCTTGCATCTCCATGCAAGGACATGCGTTTTGAAAGAGAACGTGTGGGCTGGGGTGTGCCCATGCCAGCTTTTACAAATAGTGCAACTGAAATGCTGGCACACTTTTGAGGATTTTGTTCTCGAGGCTGCTTTTGTGAGCAGTAATGAAAAATTATCCCTAATTTTTGGCTAACCCTGTTGACGCCCTTATCCAGAGCGACTTACAATTGATACAGTACAATCCAAGCAATTGTGGGTTAAGGGTCTTGCTCAAGGACCCAACAGTGCCAGCTTGGCAGAGGTGGGATTTGAACCCTGTATCTTCTGGTCCATAGTCCAGTACCTTACCCGCTAGGCTACCAGAGTCCCACAACAATCTTACAATCCAAAAGGGCCTTGCTCGAGGACCCAACAGTGGCAGCTTGGCAGAGGTGGGATTTGAACCCTAGACCTTCTGAATCATAGTCCAGTACCCTAACTGCTAGGCTACCACAGTCAATCTTACAATTGTGGGATAAGGGCCTCACTCAAGGTGGCAGCTTGGCAGAGGTGGGATTTGAACCCTGTATCTTCTGGTCCATAGTCCAGTACCTTACCCGCTAGGCCACCACAGTCCCACAACAATCTTACAATCCAAGCAATTGTGGGTTAAGGGCCTTGCTCGAGGACCCAACAGTGGCAGCTTGACAGAGGTGGGATTTGAACCCTAGACCTTCTGAATCATAGTCCAGTACCCTAACCGCTAAGCCACCACAGTCCACAGAAATATGCTCTTGCTCTCTGAATATTCCCTCACCAAACCATTTTCTAGAATGCCTTTCATTCGGATCGTGTAAGGTTCGATATGTCTAGCGACGTGCCACGGATGAGCGCCAGGCCTGTGTATAGACCCTGCCGACCTCAGGGACCCGGGTCCATAGTCCATTTTTGATGACACCTGGACTAACCCATCTGCGTGGACGTTACAGCCGCTGGTTAATCCTGAGTAATGTCTGGACGCAGTTTCTCACTCCCATCCGTCATATGAAGAGCGTAAGTATCCGTCCTCGTTCCTCCATCAGGATTAATGTGGGATTGTGCTTCAAAGGGATGAGTTTGAAACACTAGCACGTGTGCACACACCCAAGAAACCCACCTACCAACCCCCACCCTCACACGTTTCACACACACACAAAGGAGACATCTGTCATGGCACGGGGAATCGGTGGCGCTCGTGTTTAGGGTTATCGCAGGATCATCAGGAGCGAGCACAAAGGAGGAGACTCTGTGAAATTGAATTAAAGCGAGTCGTCCGTGTGATACCTCATCTTGTCCTACTCACTCGTGGGCGACCTGCCAGGCTGTATTGTTGCCTTATCCTGGAGCAACCACAACGTGTGGCGCTCTGAAAGCCTCTGAAATGCTCAGGCTTACACAAACACCCAGGCGTACGTCTTTAACACAAACACACAACCGGTCAGACCTGTAGTGCCCCGTCCTCGTGTTTGTACATCTGCTCATTTGCATGCTCCTGCCTGACATGGCTTTGCATGTCTCTATAAGGGGATGGCACTGGCTACGGACAGGAGACGGCAGCGTGTGCGCTTGATCGATGGGTTTTTGCATTCTGTATGTGCATGCCTACATGTTGATGGCGTGATGGAAAGCAAACGAGGGGGATGGTAACCCGCAGAGAGAGCGAGGGGTCAAAAGGGCGGGCAGGAGACGAAAGGAGGGGGTACGGGCTGGTCCCGAAGCCCTCGTTTGCCTACACCTGCTCCGGGACAGGATTAGCGCGCTGTTTTTAGTGTCATCCCCGGAGAAGTGCGCGAGTCTGCATTTCTCGTGTTTGTTGACTCTTCAGAGGGATGGCTGCAACGTTTTCGTAGCAAGGAGACAGAGTGACGGGCACAAAGCCTAGACCTCCCCCAATCCCCGAGGATGCCGGAGTGCACGGTCAGGTGTTTATAGCTAATGAGTTCCCCGCCATTATTGTACCTGTAAATCATACACGGCCTGTTATTGTTCCAAACTAATGAAAGCACCGTGCCCTCGTAAAGCCTGGTGAACATGCATGTACGATTATGGTTTTATAAATCTACAAGGAACCGTGTGGATACATCTGGAATTTGCTTTAATTACTCGTAAAGCGGTTCAATCTGCATCCGACTCGCTGTAATAATAACACCTTCAGTCTAAACTAGTAGCACAAAAACACGCCTTTACTGAAAATTTCAAGCCAAAACATAGGGGTAATATGGGTGGTGCTGCCGGGGCTGCTGCCCTCAGTCCGCCTGAATAGTATTTTGAACAGCGATGAATAGAAATGCATAGTGAAAAATAAAGCAAAAATAAAAAACTCACATTTACTCACTTGGCATACATGCTTTATCCACTTCATGGTTACGGGGGTTTGGGGCCGCCGCACTTACAGAACAGCTTCAGCTCTGGGATGTTGGTGGGTTTCCTCACATTAGCTGCTCGCTTCAGGTCCTTCCACAACATTTCCATTGGATTAAGGTCAGGACTTTGACTTGGCCATTCCAAAACATGAACTTTATTCTTCTGTAACCATTCTTTGGTAGAACAGCTTGTGTGCTTAGGGTCGTTGTCTTGCTGCATGACCCACCTCTCTTGAGATTCAGTTCATGGACAGATGTCCTGACATTTTCCTTTAGAATTCTCTGATATCATTCAGAATTCATTGATTCCATCAATGATAGCAAGCTGTCCTGCCCCGAATGCGGCAAAACAGGCCCAAACCATGATACTACACCCCATGTTTCACAGATGGGATAAGGTTCTGATGCTGGGATGCAGTGTTTTCCTTTCTCCAAACAGAACGCTTTTCTTTAAACTCAAAAAGTTCTGTTTTTTGGTCTCATTCGTCCAACAAACATTCTTTCCAACAGCCGTCTGGCTCGTCCACCGTGATCTTTAGCAAACTGCAGACGAGCAGCAATGGTTCTTTCTGGAGAGCAATGGCTTTCTCCTTGCAGGCCCTGCCATGCACAGCCATTGTTGTTCAGTTGTTCTTCTGATGGTGGACTCATGAACATTAACATTAGCCCAGTGTTGACGAGAGGCCTTCAGTTGCTTAGAAGTTACCCTGGGGTCCTTTTGTGACCTCACCAGCTATTACACGCCTTGCTCTTGGAGTGATCTTTGTTGGTCGACCACTCCTGGGGAGGGGAACAATGGTCTTGAATTTCCTCCATTTGTACACAATCTGTCTGACTGTGGATTGGTGGAGTCCAAACTCTTTAGAGATGGTTTTGTAACCTTTTCCAGCCTGATAAGCATCAACAACTCTTTTTCTGAGGTCCTCAGAATTCTCCTTTGTTTGTGCCATGATACACTTCCACAAACATGTGCTCTGAAGAGCAGACTTTGATAGATCCCTGTTCTTGGGGGGGAAAAAAGCATGCTGTCCACTCACACCTGATTGTTTTTAAACACCTGATTCTAATTTCACCTTCAAATTAGAAAAAAACTGCTAATCCTAGAGGTCCACATACTTTTTGCCACTCCTAATATGTAATATTGGATCATTTTCCCTCAATAAATAAATGACCAAGTATAATATTTTTATCTTATTTGTTTAACCTGGGTTTCTCTTTATCCTACTTTTAGGACTTGTGTGAAAATCTGATGATGTTTTATTGGCATCCGTAAATTATTCCGTTCCATTGGTCTATCTCTGAAGCATTTGCGTATCGTTTGCATGCAGTTTTCTTGTTTCTTCTTTATATTTACATTACAGTAGCCTAAAAAGACGTCGCTTGTATATGCTGTATATAGAAATGTATTTATTTATTTATTTTTCTCTAGGCTTTGCCAGTGTAGTACTTCTTTCCAATTGTCCTTGTGTGCTCCTTTTGAGTTTACCACACCTCTACAGTCTTCACCTCCAATCTCCTGCTGTTACTGGAAACGTCTGACTTTGAGAGAAGTCATTAGTGTAGAGGTTCAGCATACATTATTCTAATGGTTAAAATTACTCATTCAGTGGCACTTTCAGCGGTATTCTGTGTGTGTGTGTGTGTGTGTGTGTGTGTGTGTGTGTGTGTGTGTTTTACATGCCACAACGATTCTTTTGGTGTTATCTCAGTGTATCAAATGAGGTGTGTATTAGTGATGATCAAAGACATGAGCGCTAAGGTATGTGGAAATGAGGAGGCTGGTGGTGCTTTTGGTTGAGGAAGTGTGTGTCTGTGGCTGTGTGTGTGTGTGTGTGTGTGTGTGTGTATGTGTATGCAGAAATGGGGGGCAGAAAGACCTCGCAGCCCCTCCGTGACGAGTCCCTGGTGATTATCGGCTGTACACCCAGATTAGGAACTACCCCGTTCAGACACGGATCCTGTCAAACATATTGGCTGTGTGTGTGTGTGTGTGTGTGTGTGTGTGTTTGTGTGTGTGTGTGTGAGTGAGAGGATCCCTTGATCATGCCAACTGCTTCTCTTCCCTCCCGTTCACTTGTCAAATTCCAGCCCGGACGAAAGAGGAAGTTCGATCTTCAATGCGCTCAAGGTGGCATTAACAATGGATGCCTTTTTTTTGCGCCCCCGTCATCCGTTCTCCCGGTGGACTTGAGCACACAGGGCGCTCCTCCCTTTCCAAACAAAAGCAGCTCTCCACATAAGCTTCTAACGAGAGCGCAGCTCGCCTTCACTCACAAGCCCTGCAGCTGTACGGCCCATTGTCGGCTTTGTCTGGGCGTGGGCACGCCTCCTTGTAGCACTCGCTCCATGAAAGACCTCCTCTACCCACCTTGCCTGTCGTGACCTTGGTGGCGGTGACCATCGCTCAAATCCCTCCACCATCTGTGGATGAGAGATAGCACAGAGCAAGAGGATTTACTCCAAAATAATCTGGAGTGTGTTTAGATTAAAAGAAACTGGTGCTTAACCCCCTGGTGACTGCCTGAAGACAGGAGGAGATGCACAGGGAGATGATGCACGCTTGCTGCAGATGAGATTTCTTTTTCTACAGCCCTCTATTTCTTTTGGGCTGCAAAATGCTAATCTGGCTATGTGTTCTTGTCTGGTGCCTATCAGTTTTCGCACTCGCCTCTAGATATATCCCTCAATGGGATGAAAACCTGCAGCAACACCGGCCCCCTCTTCCCTCTGTGGGGAACAAGCAGGGATTAGTGTAGGGTTTTGATGTACAAAAATTGACCATGAGCTCAGCCCTGTATTTTGGAGTACGAAAATGTAGTAGAACTCTCACTTTCGGGATTCCTGTTAAAAGATAAAACAGTAAAAGATAAACACAACAACAAAATATTAAAGGTACATTTTAACCTCCATTCAGTCAACTTGTTTGCTTAAATGGCCAATGACTTAATTATAGTAAGAAATAAAAATCTGTTCTATATATCTTATTCATGTCTGAATGACAGAAAACTGTAGGAGCGAACCCTTGCGACACCTGCTGATAGATAACATGGTTGCATTCCACTCTTTCAATTTTATCGGTAAGGAAGCAAAGTGGGACTGTGGTAGCCTAGTGGTTAAGGTACTGGACTCTGGACCAGAAGGTCCTGGATTCAAATCCCACCTCTGCCACTGTTGGGTTCTTGAGCAAGGCCCTTAATCCACAATTGCTTGGATTGTAAGACTGTACGTATTGAAAGTTGCTCTGGATAAGGGTTTTATTAACTCCTTATCAACAGGGGCACGTCCTCATAACAAAAGACGTAGTGGCATTTGTTATTCCTTCCATCTGCTAGATTGCATCTCGTATAGAGGCAAAGCATTGAGCCAAACCTCGCTGAACGTGAGGAGACTCTTTGGAAGTATAATCATTGTAAAAAAATAGATTGCTGCAAAACTCGTCATGCAGTTCTGTCTCATGTAAGATATGTAAATGATTACAGGTGTGGGGTGATTAGACACTGGGTCTGGCCACAAGAGGGTGTAAAAGTGCTCCCTCCGCTTCCCTTTAAAAAGGGTTTCGGATGCTACTTTTGGTTAGTGTACCTCTTGGTTGGAGATCATTGCTGCTAGACAAGCCGTTTGCCGAGTTGCCTGCCATTTAGGCTGTTCTGATCTAGCTCTTAGGAGGTGTTGGGAGCTGTGGTTTTATGGGGGCACACACACACAGCGAACAGGTTCTGGACGGCCCAGATGGACTACCAGTAGAGAGGATCGCTTGATCCACCGCCGAGCATGAGCATCTCTGTTTTGTTATCCACCATCCAGACAGGGGGCACCTTCACTACACACCCCTGTCTCTGCCTGGACCATTTCCAGGTGCTTAGCAGAAGGAAATTTGTTGTCACAACGCCAGTTAGGTGTACTGGGATTGACAACCAGCTGCTATCATTTTTGTTTGCACTGATGTCATGAACAACAAACCTGAACTCCTATGTAGTGGAACCGTATCGTCTTGCGACGACTCCAGGTTCTGTTTGGGTTCGAGTATGGAGGCCTCGTGGTGAGCGCTTCAATCCTGCTGTGGAGTGACACACTGCCCCAACTGCTGGAGTGATGATCCGGGGAGCCATCACATACAACAGTCAGTTAACCCCTAATAGTAATGTGAGGGGCACTAACAACTCAGCGATACGCGAAGGACATCCTGTAGCCACATATTCCCTCCCATGGCAGGGCTTCCAGCTGGCATTTTTCAGCAGGATAATGCCACACACAAACACCAAGGGCTTCCTAGAGATGTCTCCGCCACATTGCAATGTTTTCTTGGCCTGCCGGTTGCCAGATTATCACCAATCGAGCATTTATGGGACCAGCTGGGACGCTGCTTCAGTAACCTGGAAGTCTGCAGGACCTACATGCCCAGCTGCGACAAGTATGGGAAAATGTGCCACAGGATACCATACAGAACCTGCATGCCTCCATGCCCAACCGTATCTCATCTTGTATCCAGGCTAGAAGCGGCCTGACAGGGTAACTAGGGCCTCCTTTATCCTTTTGCTCTACTATTGTAATCACTTACATATGTCATCATTACATTCATACATACACATTTGCATTTGATCCCAACAGCTCCTTCGTGGTGCATTTTTTTTCAGTCAGTGAGTGAGGGAACACCAAGAAGTCAATTCTCTGCAACTCTATATTAGGATCACACCACTGAATGTGGGTGGGTTTGAACATACAGGAACCAGATACGGATCTCTCCATGGAAATAATGGATTTTTGTGCTCCAGTTGACGGAATAATCCTTATCCAAATAGTTTCCCGGAACAGCGTACAGTTTGTTGATGTGTTAAAGCAGTTGTGTTTGCAAACTATACATCATATATCAAGATGTCGCCCAGTGTTTGCGCCTGACCATCGGCTGTCATTTTTGCAGTGCAGCTCAGACTGTTATCACAGTCAGCCTTGTCAGCACTAATGGTGCATGTTGAATTTGATGTTGGAGGCAGCTGCGGGAAGGTTCCCTGACATGCTCTTCAGCATTTCAGGAGAAGAGAAACCGAACCAAACTCGGCTTATTTGTCTGCTGTAGATGGATGTTTTTACAACTATCCCTGCACTGTTAGCAGAGATTTCGTCCAATTAAACCAAGCCTGTTTGTGGGAGTTTTTGCACCCTGAATCCAAATCATAGCTTTTGTTCCAGTGGAGTGATGAAAAATGAAAATATTTATTTGCAGCCATGACAAGAGCAATTATTCGCTGTACAGTCATACCCTGGCACTCGACCACCTCAGAACTTGTTCTCGATGCATTTTGAACTCATTAATTCAAACATTTGATAGAACTTGTTTGAGTCGAGACGCACAACTCCTGCTGAAACAGCAACTCAAATCTAGATAAAGGAGTCACCAGGGGCCTGCAGGAACACTCTTGAGTAGCAGTTCTCTGAGAGTTGCAGGCTCGATCTAAATATGTAAACATTTCCGCTCTGTGGAAACGTTGTGCTCGTGTGTATTTAAGTGCTGTGCTGATTTCACATGCATTATTATAATGCCAAGGAACCGTGTAATTAGTCCAAGATGCATCTGAGTTAACATTCAAATCCTAAAACCGTCCCTCGTTAAAGATGGTAAGAGAGTAACGTTGGGTCTAAATTGGGAGACCAGCATAAAAGACAACCCCCCCCCCAAACATGTGGGTATGTGTTGTGTCACACGTGTCTGGTTTCTCACAGTGAACAAAAGGTTCACACCATGTGCTGTTTACCATTCAGGCTTAGATCAGGCTTCAGATTGCTCCTTCTGCCTGACAAAAATATATAAATGGTAAAAGATCAAAATCCAAAGCCACTGTTAAATCTCTTAATGCACCATCTGCTCTGAGGCCAGTGGATCACAGTCAGGGATGACCTTCGAAAACCGGAGACTGACTGAAGCTGAGTGATAAGACACTAGACAAGTAGAGGACAGAACGGATACATTTGTACATTTTAGAAGTACGTTTGTACATCTTTTTGGTTTAATATCAGCCCCATTTCTGAATAAGTACAATTTTGGCCACTAGTGACTGGACTCGACGCGATCCTGCTCTAGAATGAGTGGTTTTTTAATCAGGTTCAGAAGCAATTTGCTGCTGTAGGCCTTATTGGGTCCCTGGAGGCCCGGTGATGGTGGTTGCACGGCTGCCTGTCAGTGGTCGCTTATGTTGCATTAAAGAGGCTGAGGCAGCAGGCTAAGGAATCACCTTCGAATTTGCTTCAGCTGTGATTTGTTACGAGCTCTGAGGAGCAGTGTCTATGGAGCAGGTCGTGTTGGGTTCAGCAGACTTTAGGAGACCTGCTTCAGTTTTAATCCAGTACGCAGGACCAAACCATTCTTTGGCTTCTTTGGAGGTTTTCTTTGATCCGCTTGTTGCAGCATCCAAGAACCTACAGCCAGGATGTCTGGTGCTTACACTTGTCCTGGTCGTGTGTGTGCCGGGAGTATGGGCCTCTCGAGGGTTCACCAGGGTCAGGGCCGCCAAGCTAAGCTACATGGTGTCGGCTGGACTGGAGAACACTGCCAGGGATCATCTGCGATGCCCAGCATGTCCTCACGTTCTTTGTCTTCTTTTCTTTCTTTCTTTCTTTCTGTCTTTCTGTCATTTTTCTTCAATACTACTATGTTTCTGTCTGTCTGTTTCTTAATTTATTCTTTTTTTCATTATTTCTTTGTTTATTTCTTCATATCTTTCGTTCTTTTGTTTCTTTCTTCATTTCTGTCTCTCTTTTCCTTAGTCTTTTCTTCAGTTGTTTGTCTCTTAATTTACTGTCTTTTGGTCTGTCTTTTTCTTTCTTTTTTTTCTTTCATTTCTGATTTGTGTCTCTTTTTTTTTTCTTTTCTTTTGTTGTCTTTATTTCGGTCTTTCTTTTTTGCTTTCATGTCTGTTTCCTTTGAATTTGTCTGCTTTTTTTTCTTTCTTTCTTTTTTCATTTCTGTCTGACTTTCTGTCATTTTTCTTCAATACTACTTTGTTTCTGTCTGTTTCTTTCTTACATTCTTTTTTTATTTCATTTTCTTTCTTTTTATTTCATTGCTGTCTGTCTTTCTTTTTTATATATTCATTTGTCTGTTCTTCATTTCTGTTTCTTTCTCTCATTCTTTCTTTCTTAATTTATTCTTTTTTTTTCATTATTTCTTTGTTTATTTCTTCATTTGTGTCTCTTTTTTTTCTTTAGTCTTTTCTTCAGTTGTTTGTCTCTTAATTTACTGTCTTTTGGTCTGTCTTTCTTTTTTTTTTTTTTTTTTTTTTTTTTTTTTTTTTTTTTTTTTCATTTCTCATTTGTGTGTCTCTTTTTTTCTTTTGTTTGTCTTCATTTTGGTCTTTCTTTTTTGCTTTCATGTCTGTTTCCTTTGAATTTGTCTGCTTTTTTTTCTTTCTTTCTTTTCTCCATTTTTGTCTGTCTCCTTCTTTTTCTTAATGTCTGTTTCTTTCTCTCATTCTTTCTTTTTTATTTCATGTCTCTGTCTCTTTTTCCTTTATTTCTTCATGTCTGTCTCTTTTTCTTCATTTGTCTCCTTTTTTAAATTTCTGCCTGCTTTCTTTCTGTCTTGTCTACATTTGTCTCTCTTTCTTACTCACATTCTTTTTGTATTTCATTTCTTTCTTTCTTTTATGTCGTTGCTGTCTGTCTTTCTTTGTATTCATTTCTGTTTGTCTCGTTCTTTTTCCTAATGTCTGTTTCTTTCTTTCATTCCTTCTTTTTATTTAATGTCTGTCTCTATTTTTTATTTCTTCATGTCTGTCTGTCTTTCTTTTCTTCATTTGTCTCCTTTTTTAAATTTTTGCCTGCTTTCTTTCTTTCTGTTCTCCATTTCTGTCTGTTTTTCTTTGTCACATTCTTTTTTTTATTTCATTTCTTTCTCTTTTCTTTTTTATTTCTTCATGTCTGTCTGTCTCTTTCTCTATTCTTCATTTCTGTTTCTTTTATTTCTCTCAATCTTTCTTTTTGCTTAATTTCTCTCTTTCTTTTGTTCATTGTTTTTTCCTTTGTTTCCATCATTTTTGTGTACATCTTTCTGTTCACCACCATTCATACCTGTGTGATGCCCGTCCTGAGCGGCGGGCACCGTCGGGGCACAGCGGTGATGGGCCGCTGAACTGGCACTGCACCACCGGGCGGGACTGACGTTAATGAAGAGCCTAATTACAGTTTGGTCACCACATAGCTCCATCATCCACACTGGGCTGGTGACCTGGGCCGTCCCTCTGATGGTCCTGATGGTCCATAATGCAGACCAGAAGTCCTCCACTTCATGACGCACTCGTCTGATTGGCTAACGGCCACACGGCCCTGCACTAATGAGTTTAAGGTTCAGGTTGGGCTAAGCCTCTGTGGACGAGGCCACTAGGAACAACAGAGTCTCTCCCTCCGTCTCTGCTGCTGCATCAGGCTTTCCTTTCTTCCTGTCTGTCTCTCTTCCTGTCTCTTTATGTCTGTGTCTCAGTACCACACACCGTCTGTCTCTCTTCCTATCACTGCGTTCTCTCTCTCTCTCTCGGAGGCTGGGCGGCAGCGGGCTCACTCCCTGTGTGCAGCAGAGGCTGTGGATGTGCTGATTAGCGTCCGGCTAAAGTCTGACCTGCTGCTGCTGCTGCGCTTTTCCTTCCCTCGTTCAGAACCAGCTCACCCTTTCCTTCAGTCCCTCATTTTCTTCATTTCTCTTTCTCTTTCTCTCTTTATTTCTCTTTCTCTCTTTCATACTTTTTGTTCTTTCATTTTTGTCTAATTTCCTGTTTTTCTTTCTTTCTATTTCCTTATTTCTGTCCTTTTCACTTCCCTTTCCTAGTTTTCAATTCTTTTTTGCTTTTTCTTTTTCTTTCTTTCTGTCTCCCTCTTTCTTTATCTAATTCTTTTCTTCATTTTTGTCTGCCTCCTTTCTTTCTTTCTTTCTTTCTTGCTTTCTTTCTTTCTTTCTTTGTGTCTGTTGGTTTCTTTCTTTCTTTTATTGCAGTGTAGAGCTTAGTTGAGTTGAGCAGCAGCTCCGTGATTACGAGAGAACAATTAGGCTAAATTTAGTTCTGAAGGGAGGAGGGACTCGGCCTAATGGTCCACGGTAAACACAGGCAGTACACCAACTTCTGCACGTGTGTGTGTGTGTGTGTGTGTGTGTGTGTGTGTGTGTTGCAACTCTTGCAATGGGTGAAATAGCAGCTCCAGGCTACGTAGATGTGGTGGAGGTGATATGCAGACCTTTTTAGACTCTTGTTATTCTGTTTCTATTTTCCTCTCTCTTTCGCACAAGCTCTCGCTCCTGCTCTCTCGCTCCTGCGCTCTCGCTCCTGCTCTCTCGCTCTTTATCTGGTGATAAGGGTGGACGTTAAACAAATCTCACTCTCCCATAACAATGCGATTCTAATCCATGTGCTGGTTTTAAGATACAGAGTAACATTTGAATAAACACACACACACACACACACACACACACACACACAGAGTTGTTAAGGTACCGTTTATGGAGCTGCAGTCTGTTGAATTGATTTGTATGCCAGTTAAAGTGAGTGTGTCTCTGTGGCCAGGATGGACTTTTATTGGCAAATTAAAAGACTTACTTGCTCTATGTTCCACATTCATTCCGTCTCTCTCTCTCTGTGTCTCTCTGTGTCTCTCTGTGTCTCTCTCTCTCTCTCTCTCTCACTGTGCTTTGTCTGCCAGCCCTCTCTCTTCCTCTCCAAGGCCTCAGCTTTATTTCCTCCAATTGTCTACCCCCCCCCCCCCCATCGCCCCCTCAGCCCTTGTAAAAGGCCGTCACTTTGCACCGCTGTTTCGTTCTGTTCGAGGCGCTTAATTTGTCTCTTCAGCCACAAATCCGGGTCGAGAGAGAGCGCCGGGTTAGGGGGTTACACAGAGCCAATTTGTGACTTCGCCGTGTGTTGTGATCTGGAGTCGGGCCTGTTAATGCCGCCGCAGCGCCGGCAGTTATTAAAGACGCTAAATCCGTCCAGTCCAGTTAGCATCAAGAGCTGAAGCGTTACATGAGACGCAGGAGTTACACACACACACACACACACACACACACACACACACTCACTCATGAGGAACAGAATACAATTAGTGGGTATTATAACAATAGGACAGTTTTCCACTGCTGACAATTTATCCGTTTTTATACAATTATCTTTCCTTCATTTTCTTCATTTCTGTTTCTCTTTCTTTTTTTCTTTCTTTTTTTTAGTCATTTTAGTTTCTGTCTCACTTTCTCTCATTCTTTCTTTTTATTCCTTCATTTCTGTCTGGCTTTTCTTTCTTCATTTCTGATTGTCTATCTGTTTTCCTTTTCTTTCTTTTTTTTCTTTCATTTTTTATTTATGTCTGACTCTTTCGATCCTTCTTTTTCTTAATTTCTGTCTCATTTTTATTTTTATTTTTTCATTTCTGTTTCTCTCTCGTACTTTATTTTCTTCCATTCTTTCTTTTTATTTCTTTTATTTTCTATATGTCTCTTTCTTTTTTTCTATTTCCTTATTTTGGTCCTTTTCAATTCTATTTTTTTGTGTTTGTTTCTTTCTTTTTTCTTTCTTTTATTTCTGTCTGCCTTTCTTTCTCTCATGATTTTTATTTTTCTATTTCGTTCTTTATTTGTCTGTCTGTCTGTCTGTCTCTTTGACTTGCTATTTCCTTATTTCTGTTCTTTTTGATTCTATTTCCTAGTTCTTCTTTCTTTCATTCTTTGTTCTTACTTATCTGTAGCTATCAATTTGTTTGTTCTTTTTCTTTCTTTCTTTCTTTCTTTCTTTCTTTCATTTGTCTGCCTCTTTCTTTCTGTCATTCTTTTATTTCTTAATTTCTGTCTCTTTCTATTTTTTCGTTCTTTCCAGCCTTTTTTCCTCTTTAAGTTTGTCATGAGTGACAAAAATGGAGGCGATCCAAGAGAGCTAATTCAAAGTTGTTTACTAAAGCAAAAACGGGTGACAAGGACAGAGTCC
>JAJAGP010002496.1:77500-90000 GCA_025084515.1 Ancistrus triradiatus | reverse complement strand
CTTTCACAATCACTCGCTCCATTCACTCACTGCTACTGTCTGTCTCTCTCTGTCAGTCTAATTACTTTTGCCGGTCTGTCTCACTCACTCACCCTGCTACTGTCTGTGTCTCTCAGTGCTCCTGTCTATCTTGCTCTCACTCGCACTGCTTCTGTTTGCCTCGTTTGCGCTCACTGCTTCTATCTGTCTGTCTCTCTCTCTAACGCACTCGCTTTTCTTCTGTCTGTCTCGCTGTTTATTTCTGTCCCTCTTCACACTGCCTTCTTTTCCAGGACATCCAAGCACTTAGATAGTTGCTTTCTCTGTCTGTCTGTCTTACTTTTGTTGCTCTTTCAGGATCGGTATCTCATGAACTTCTCTCCCAACAGTCCCAGTAACTCATCCTCTCCGTCTCTCTATCTGTCCGTGTCCCTCTCTCTCTCACTCTCTCTGTCCGTCTCTCACTCTTTCTCATAAGTGTGTGGGAGTAGGAGTCACAGTGGAGATTACAGAGTGGGTAATAATGTGTGTCGGAGGCAGGGTGGCACTGTAATTGGTGCCTTTAGTCTGCAGCTGTCTGCGTGCAACAGCATCTGTTCTTTGCTGTCTTCTGCTCTTGTAACGCGCTCTCTTGCAGACACACACACATTTGCACTCCACTTTCCGGCCTGGTTCTTAATACTACCCAGTTAAATCATTTTGTTACTGCGTTTTTTTATGGGAAGTAATAACAAAAGGAGTCGAGATGTGCATGTTCCTGAAATCCCAGGAGGAGGAGCGAGCACCGGCGGCGGTACACATACACACACATACACACACACACAAACACAGAGCCCATTAGATTCACATTAACTATGGAAAGTAGTAAGTACAGATTAAGCCACCAGAATATGTAGACTAAAAGCAACACAGCCACAAACGTGCCATTTGCAAACTAATATCCCCTCTTTAAATCAGCGCCTGCAGCCTTAAGGCACTTATTGCGTATTCCCCTACAGTGGAAATTGTGTTGCGCGTCTCCTTCGCCATCCTGATACGATTGCGTTCTCTCTAAAATTGGATTCCTCTTGATTGATTAAGGCGCGGCCGCGCGTTTTGCTGCGCCGTGGGTCGTGATAATAAAGACTGATTTTTAGGCAGGCGGCAGCAATAAGAGGCCAGCCTCTGCGCTTTCCCACCGGCCGCGGTGCCGCGCGACGTAGGCTGTGTTTTTTCGTGCGAGCGCTGCTTTTTTCCTGAGGTTAAAGCTGCTGTGTCACACGGATACACGCGAACTCTTCTTCTCAGTCTCTCACACTTTCTCTCTCTCTCTCTCTCGCTCGTCATATCTCTCTCGCTTTCTCTCAGGCTTTGATTATGGTTGTGAAGATCACACATTCTCAAGGTCCTTTGCTCGTCTTGGTTCACGCTCTTGCAAAGCGCACAGGTTTCGTTTCAGCTCAGGCCTGCTCTGTGAGCAAAAGTCCTCTCACACACACACACACACACACACACACACACACCAGTAAACACCATTATTCACTGTCAGGAATAAAGAACGACTGTACGATGCATTCCCTAAGGCACAAATAATATAAACTTACCTTATAAACCTACTTAGGATTTCTAAATGGATAGAGACAGCTGCGAACCCGATTGCGTTTTTGCTTCTCACGACCAGCGAGCAAATTCGGGTGGGATTATACCAACGTGGCATCGCGGGTTTATCCGTAGGGATTTGGGCGTCTTTTGAAGAAAGAGTCGGTGTTTTAGTTTAGCCAACTGTTAGCCAGCCTCCCTCATTCTGAGAGCCACTCTAAGAACTGCAGAGGTTGAAAACTTCACTCCTGGCAACCACAGCCTGGTATGAAAAATTGGATTTAAAATAGGAGCACCAGAAGTAATAGTAGTGGAACAAAATGTTCTGGTTTTAAGTCTGTTTTATTTCCTTAGAGTAATAGTGGTCAGCGCTGTCGCCTCACAGCTCCAGAGACACAGGTTCGAGTCGCTGCTTGGCTGCTGAATTGTGGAGTTTGCATGTTTTCCCAGTGCCTTCATCCAGAACTCCAGTTTCCTCCCATTTTCTGAAGACGTGCATTAGGTCAACTGGTGTCTCTAAAGTGTGCCAGTGTGTAAGATATGGTTAGGATTCTGTGGGCATGGAAAGTGAGAGGGTGAGTACATTTGAACCACAAAGACATTTTGATAAGCTTCATAACAGCGAAAGTCTGAAAGTTGGTAATACCCCGGCAAGCCGGAAACACCAACGGATAAACAGACAGGATCAGGACTGTGGTGGTCTAGTGGTTAAGATGCTGGACTATGGACCACAAGGTCCAGGGTTCGAATCCCAGTTCTGCCAGTCTGCCGCTGTCTTGCTCCCTGAGCAAGACCCTTAACCCACGACTGCTTATATTGCATGTTGTGTCACATCATGTCACATTCAACATATCTCTCTATCTTCTCCCCTTCCCTTCACCTTTTCCCCACTCTGGCATCCCAGCCTGAGACTGGAACATGACCATGTGTTCCTTCGATGTTGCTGCCTCACCAGAGGCTCCAGAGTCTGCTGTGGCTCTAGCACTTGAAGTGTTGGTGTAAGTGATGAGAAGCAGTGTACACTCACTTCGATTTGCCACGTTTCTGCTTGACTAACACAAAGCGAATCGAATCGCCTCGATGTTGGGTCCGGGCATTATTATTCCGCTCAGGCCTTCTGTCTGCCACTCATGTTTGGCTCAGCGTGCATAAAGGAAACTGTGCCACAGCGAGAGGTCAGAAGTCACGCACAGCCACAGTGGGACCATTCAGAGCTCGCCGAGCGCCATCCAAAACACGGGAAGGTCACTGCGCTTCCGCTGACGCGCACACTGGCCAGCTTTATCGGGTCCCGCTTTGATTCTGTAACAGGCATGTGGTCTGCGCATGTTACCCGGCCGGCATGAGTGGAACGTTCTGTTTGAGGGGGAGGAGAGAGATGGAAACATTTGAAACCAAGAGCCGGAGAGAGACAGAAACAGAACGAGCAGGAATGCAGAGTGAATGCGGGGTGCCCTCTGTGGCGGAGGCGTGTTGCCAGTCACGAAAATGGACACAGTGTCTTTTTAGTCTCTCTTTCGCATTCAGCGTGTCCTCAGAAGTGCTTCAGAGAGCTTCCTGAAACGAAGTTCTGAAAGCATGGACTGTCTGTAGTTCATCAGAACAGTTGGAGCTGTCCATCAGACAAGGCGGGGGGCTGGGGCAAGACAAGACGGTGGCTTTTAAAAAAATGTAAAATCCATGTTTAGGTAATGGACTATTGACCAGAAGGTAGAGGTTAAGTCCCATCCCTGCCAAGCTGCCCTCGTTTGGGCTCTTGAACCTTAACCCTTTAACCTTCTACTGATTTTTTTTTGCAGTCACAGACAAATCGCAGAATTCATTATTACATATTTCAGTCATGTGTAATGCTGAGATAAGTGGTGGGCTTAGAACGCAGACGGTGAGCATACCACCGAACAGAGCTTTTCCTGTCGAGGACACGAGAACCGGAAGTGACTCTCTTTACTAGAAAATCCGATTTAGTCAGTAGTCTGATCAACGAGTTTACAGGCACTTGAGTAATCAGATAATGGGAAAGCTCCAGGTTTGCATGACTCTGACTTAATAATAATCAGATTTGTACTTTGCACCCAGCCAGTAATCTCAGAGAAAGATGTTAAAATTTAAAACTTTAATATCAAATAATGAAATTCTTCATTTTCTGGAGTATATACTGTATTTCTCCACAAAGTGTTCAATTGCCGTTTCGCTGCCTTGAATTCCGTGGCGCCTTTAATTCCGGGGTTGTCAGACAAAACATCACAGTCAATGGAAGAAGAGTAAAAAATGCCAAGTCTTTAGAACAAGTGACTGAGACTGAGAAAAATGATTGATATTGGGTAAATGGTATACATGCTATGAGAAATCTGACTACTGAGGTAAAATGCTGCTCTCTTAATCAGATTTATACGTTTATTAGGATGTAACAGGTCACATCTGTTGTCGTGATGTACAGTGGTGTGAAAAAGTGTTTGCCCCCTTCCTGATTTCCTATTTTTTGGCATGTTTGTCACACTTAAGGGTTTCGGAACATCAAACCAATATAAATATTAGTCAAAGACAACACAAGTAAACACAAAATGCAGTTTTTAAATGAAGGTGTTTATTATTAAGGTAGAAAAAAAATCCAAACCTACATGGCCCTGTGTGAAAAAGTGATTGCCCCCTAAACCTAATAACTGGTTGGGCCGCCCTTAGCAGCAACAACTGCACCCAAGCGTTTGCGATAACTTGCAGTGAGTCTCTTACAGCGTTGGGGAGGACTTTTGGCCACTGATCTTTGCAGAATTGCTGTAATTCAGCCACACTGGAGGGTTTTCCAGCACGAACGGCCTTTTTAAGGTCATGCCACAGCATCTCAATAGGATTCAGCTCAGGACTTTGACTAGGCCACTCCAAAGTCTTCATTTTGTTTTCCTTCAGCCATTCAGAGCTGGACTTGCTGCTGTGTTTTGGATCATTGTCCTGCTGCAGAAGCCAAGGACTGTTGTAGCCTAGTGGTTAAGGAACTGGACTGGAGTTCAAATCCCCACCTCTGCCAAGCTGCCACTGTTGGGTCCTTGAGCAAGACCCTTAACCCACAATTGCTTGGATTGTAAGATTGTATCATTGTAAGTCGCTCTGGATAAGGGACGTCTGCTAAATGCTGTAAATGTAAAGTTCGTTTCCGCTTGAGGTCACCAACAGATGGCCGGACATTCTACTTCAGGATTGTTTGGTAGACAGCAGAATTCATAGTTCCATTTATCACAACAAGTCTTCCAGGTCCTGAAGCAGCAAAACAGCCCCAGAAAACGGTGTTTAAAAACTCCAGAAGCACTGCTGTGTCTGATCCACTTGTGCCAGCACAACTCACACTAACACACCACCAGTCAGTGCAGTGCTGAGAATGATTCTCCACCCAAACAGTACCTGATCTGTGCTGGTCCTGTGAGGGTTTTGGCCATTAGAGAACAGAGTTAAAGGGGACGAACAAAGGATGTAGAAGAACTGATGGACTACAATCTGTAATTACAGAACTACAAAGTGCTTCTATAGGATAAGAGCGTTAAAACAAGCAGATTGGCGAGTGTACATGGTTTTCCCCATACCTTAAATGAGAGATTCCTGTCTTACAGATGTAAGAAGATACGGCAGACACCCAAAATATATCTGCCAGGGTCTGAAACCTCTCTGTATTATAAGCGAGTCACATGTGCTGTCAAGTGTTCAGCTCTGAGACATATCATGCGCACACCGTGACTCTTAGACTCGTCTGAAGCACGAAACTGACCATCCCATTCAAGGCTATCAGAACAAGCCAGGCTTTATTCATCCAGTCACCACATACTTACACTTACACGCACACACTACATGTACATTCACAAATTACAGCAGTTTTGGAAAACGCTTTTATCCGGAGCCCCTTACAGCTGATAGAATATTACAAGGTATAATCCAAGCCGTCGTGGGTTAAGGGCCTTGCTCAACATTTTTTGACTAGGGCTGTCGAGATGAAATCAGAATTTGAACGTTCATTGAATTCAATGAGGGAAACGTGCACCGAGCTAGAAAATTCCCAAGTCAATGTCAAATCATCTGTAATCTGTACCAGGAGTGATTGTGTTGTCTCACACCGGTAATTCAGTGGTTCCCATTTCCTAACCGCTTGGACTGAAGAACAGAAACGGAGGAGCATCATGATCTGACAGAAGTCCTGTCCAGTTCAGGAGTCCACATGCTGTCTATTCATACTGAATTCTCCTGTTTTCTAAACAGTCTTTACTTTCTACAGTGCAGGTGCTCCCAGCTTCAAAGCACAAAGACATGATGAAAAAAAAGTAGCATTTATGTGGAAATATAAACGTCCGATCAATGTGAATGAAGAGAGCTTTTACGCAGTCAATACCAAGGGTTCTGTGGGCAATTGAAAGACTCAGCTTTTCCTGACTTGTAATTCCACTTATGATGATAATAATAATGATAATAACAATACACTGCCTGGCCAAAAACAGGTCTCGCACACTAATATTTCGTCGGGCCACCTTTAGCTTTGATTGATTCGCTGTGGCACACACATTCCACAAACTTCTGCAATGTCACAACATTTATTTCTGTCCAGAGTTGCATTCATCTTTCCCCAAGATGTTGTATTGATGATGGGATTTGTTCCACTGAGCAAAGTCTCCTCCAGAACATCCCAGACATTCTCAATGGGGTTCAGCTCTGGACTCTGTGGTGGACAATCCATGTGTGGAAATGGTGGCTTATGCTCCCTCAACCACTCTTTCATAATCTGACCCTCCTGAAACGACCACAGGATGTCTTTGGACATGGTTGTTTAACAAATGAGAAGCTCCTCACTGCATCAGTTAGGGTTAAAGAACTTGTTGGCCGTTGAAACATCATCACCAATGCAGTAATTATCCGATGGGAGGCTCTTTTTTAACTATTTAACTGTTTGCTTAGTTAAATCCAGGTGCTGGCCTTTTTTTTGGCCGGGTGGTTTAGCCTAGTGGTTAAGGTACTGGACTCTGAACCAGAAGGTCCAGGGTTCAAATCCCACCTCTGCCAAGCTGCCACTGTTGAGCAAGGCCTTGACCCACAATTGCTGGGATTGTAAAGTTGTATCAATTGTAAGTCGCTCTGGATAAGGGTGTCTGCTAAATGCTGTAAATGTAATTGCTAAAACACGAAAGTCCTAAGACTTTTGCACACTACCTGCTTTTAAGGCTTGTAAGTATAAGATGAATGCTTTTATCCACCTGTCAGGAATGGGTGTGGCTCAATCAGGTGTTTAGAATGAATACATCCTCCACATCTTTTGGTCATGTAGTGTGTGTTGTCTTGTGAAGTGTTTTTAGGCTCATGTTTTTGTTGGGGTTTTTTGCGGCGATGTTTCTGACAACCAAGCGTTTTATTTCTTTGGCATGCCATGCTTTGTCAAATTTAGCGGATGCAGAGTTCTTCTTAAGGGCCAAACCACAAGTTGCATGCATTGAAATCTCTCAACCTTAACCCCAACCTCAACAGGAACTGCCTCTGCCTGTTCTTTACTGTGCTTTATTCATTTCCTGTCCTTCAGAAGATGCAGCAGAACATCTAAAGAATGGGCCAAGTTGTTTTCAGGATCAAACATTGTCACGTTGTGTGTTTGTGCGTGTGTGTGTGTGTGTGGCCCTCTTTCCGTCCTCAGCTAACAGACCCCATTATTTAAACGAGATAGATTACTGCTTACAGGCATCGTTATGCAGCATAATATATTCCTCTCAGTGGAAGTGGCGCAAGATAAATAGATTGGGGAAAAGATTAATAGGTGGGTAAATGGGTGGTTGATTGGATGGATGGAAGGAAAACGATGTATAGATGTCATGATACAGGACGTTTGAATTAACATGGATTAATTGATTGACTGATGAAGGAATGGATGCATGAAAAGTAAAAATATAGGGATGGATGGAAAATGAATGTACGTATGCATGGATTAATGGAGATAGGCTACAAGGATGGTTGGATAGACGGAAAGAGGACTGGTGATTGGATGGATGCATGGATGGAGAGAACGTAAGGATTATGAATGCATACAGAGAAGATGGATGTAAGAAGAAAAGTGGAGGAATGTGTGGGTGAATGGGTTAGAACAATGGTTTCCAAACTGGGGATGCATTGTTTTGTGGGACTGTTGACCGCCTAGCGGTTAAGGTACTGGACTATGGACCAGAAGGTCCAGGGTTCAAATCCCACCTCTGCCAAGCTGCCACTGTTGGGTCCTTGAGCAAGAGCCTTAACCCACAATTGCTTGGATTGTAAGACTGTACCAGTTGTAAGTCGCTCTGGGTAAGGCCGTCTGCTAAATGCTGTAAATGTAAATGAATGCAGTAAGGCAGATCATTTTGAGAAAATATTATAACTTTAAGACACATTTTGTCTGTCACTTGTAATAATTCCAGTGCAAATGTAATTTGTTTTGTCTGAGCCTGGGGTGTTTCTGGATTACTTGTTGTACTGGGGCACAGCCGCACCCCTGTGCTTGCCAATCAGTCATACGCGTGTTAAACACTGAATAGATGAAGTGATTTAATGCTAAAGTGGGCATTACTCTGCCATGGATGAGAAATGAAGAACAAATGAACACTAAAGAATTTTTGTATTTACTTAATTAACTAAATATATAGCTGTGAGCTAACAATATCTTGTCTGAAGTGTGGCTGTCTTTGTTTTAAATACTTGTGGATGTCCACAGCTCCGAGATTCCCGGTTCGATCCCAACCCCATGTTCTTCCCTATTTCGCACGGGTTTCCTCCCGGGTACTCCGGTTTCCTCCCACATTCCAAAGACATGTTAGGTTAATTGGTGTTTCCAAAGTGCCCCTTAGAGAGTGTGTGTATGTGCCCTACGATGGAATGGCACCCCGTCTAGGGTTGTTCCTGCCCTGTGCCCCCAGCTAGGCACCGGCTCTCTCGCAAGCCTGACTAGGATAAGCAGATGAGACACTGAATGTATGAACATGCGTAAGTAGAAACTACGTTACGGTCTGTGTTGCGCATGGACACTTTTAGGACAGACCCAAACCTAAATGAATCCTTTAAATTGAGCGCATCTGGCAAGCGTTTTGGTTACGCTCGCGTGCATGCACAGACTGAGAAAACCGATTGGCATCGGGAAACTATTGTACATGCTCTGAGAAATCGTATTACTGGGGTAAAGTCCAGCTCTATCGGATTTCTTAATCTGATTTCAGATTTTGTGGCAGTTTTGACACTTCTTTGAGTGCTGCCTATTTTTTTTTTTTACAAATATGGCAACCTTTGTTAGAATCATAAGAGCCAAAATATTTGCTTTAGGTTACTAAGGTTAAGGTAACAGTGAGGGTTAGTTGTAGCATTAATCATCTACAGTAATCATTATTTCCTTGGAGAGTCCCCACCAGGATAGTGAGACAAACCTGTGTGTGTGCGTGTGTGCATTGTCCATTGAAAGTGTGTCCTTCGCATGCTGTGTGTGTTTGTTAGTAGGGAGCAGAGTAACATCGTCCTAACAAATCCTCCATTGTTCTGTTGGGCCTTGCATGTCTGTGCCAATCCCACCAGCATACGCCACAGACACACACACACACACACACACACACACACACACACACACACACATGCAATGCTATTCCTGACTCCTAATTGCACTGTTTAAAAAAAGACACGGATTTAGTGAAAGGCAATTGCTGTTAATTGAGAGTAAGCTGATTGGTTCATTTTGGGTTTTGTGTCTTTTCTATTGTCTGTCTCTCCCCGTCTCTCTCTCTCTCTCTCTCTCTCTCTCTCTCTCTCTCTCTCTCTCTCTCTCTCTCTCTCTCTCTCTCTCTCTCCCCTCCTCCTTTGTCATTATTTCTTGGATGTGTACATTTTCATTCCACCTGCCAATAATGGTTTCCTCCCACCATCCCACATTTCCCCGGTTACAACAGGCGACCCCTACACACCCTCATACACCTCCCATATATCCCCCTGAACAAAACACCCCAACACCACCCACGCCGTCATTCATTTCTCCAGCTTACATTCTTCTGCTTTGGGTTCTGTCCTTTTTTCTGCTTCCTTACTCTTCTTTCTGTCCGTTTGCTCCATAAATCCTTCATATCTGCTCCTTCTTACTTATCCTCAACCTTCCTTTTCATTTTTCCATCTTCTTCTCTTTCTCTGTTCTTGTCTTTCTTTCTCCATTCCACTGTCTTATTGGTATCATCTTTCTCTTCTTCCTTTGTCTTTGTCCGTAAAATTCTCTTCTCTCTCTTTGTCCACTTTCCTTGTGTTGCTTTTTGCTTTCTGCTTCCATCTTTCTCTTTGCTCTTCTGCCTTTGTTCTCACTCTATATCATCGGTCTTTCCATATCTCTTTTCTACATCTCTCTCTCTCTTTCTTACTTCTGCTCTTTTTTGGCTTGTACCTTTGTATCCTCTGGCCTGTTTCAGACTCTCTCTTCCTCTACACATTTGCCCTATTTTCTTGTTTGTCCTTTTCTCTTCTCTTTCCGTCTTTCTTGTCTTTTCTTACTTCCCATCTCTTATTTGTATTTCCTTCACATTCTTTCTCAGACTCACCGTCTCTCTCGTACCTCGTCTTCCTCCCCATCAGTCCCATTCCTTCCTTTCTATATCTGCCTATATGCTGCTTCTTCCATACCTCAGCCTCTATTTTTTCACGTCATTATTTCCTCCGTCCCACTCCAGTCTTCTTGCTCTCCTCCTCCTCCTCCTCTTCCTCATCTGTGTGCAGTGTAAGGTGGAGGCTCTTTGTGAGTGTTATTAATATTTTATGAGCAGTTGGATGAGGCTCTTCACTGCTGGCCAAACACTCCCAGCTGAGCTCGTCCCCTGTCTCCCACCAGGGAGCCCTTCACTCCACTGCCTCTATCATACCACCTCTCTAAATTACATTGCCTCTCTCTCTTCGCCGTCTCACCAGTTCTCTGTCTGTCCTTCTTCACTTCTTTTCCCTCTCTCAGACCTCTTTCTCTTGACCCGTCACACCCACCCACACTCTTTATCCATCGTCTGTCTCCTATTGATGCCACATGCCCGTGAAAAGGCAGTAATGGGTTAAAATTCATGTCTTTTTCCAGTAAAATGTCTACCTAAATGTTTTTGTGTATTTTTATTTTTAATTGTAACGGTTTTTAACCTTTGGGTTGGTCCCTGAACGTTTCATTGGCTTTTGACATTGGGGGAATGTGTCACAGCCATGTCCCATTAAACAGACAGGTCCAAGGGGACGAGCAATAATCTATTAAATCCAATATCTCATGTCTAATGTCAGTCGCTGGTTTAACAAAGGCATGCCCTTGCCAGAAACACATCTGCTCTCCAAGCTGTGGTGCTCAGTCATCAATAGAGGAGGCTTGACTGTAAGCATATGGTGCGTGGCAGGTTTTACATTCACACCTGAAATAAGGAAACGAAATATTTTGGTATTCGACGGTATTGTGGGGTTAATTGGTGAAGTATGTGGAGACAGGGAGAGAGACAGACAGATGGATCGAAATAAATAGGCAGGCAGGCAGATGGATAAAGTGAGAGAGAGGGAGAGAGATACAGACATACAATACTGAAAGACAGATAGAAAAACAGAAGGACGGTCTGACCGATGGACATACAGACAGATAGATGGATAAATTGAGAGATGGACACAGACAGACAGACGGAGGGACAAACAGAAAGATGGACAAATGGATAGACGGACAGAGATGGGAGGACGGCTGTACTAGTGGACCAATGGAGAGATGGATAGACAGACAGACAGACAGTTAGACTGAAGGATAGGCAGGTAGAAGGATAGAAGGACAGATGGACTGATGGACCGACCATTAGATAGGGAGTTAGATAGATAGACAGTTAGACTGATGGATAGGCAGGTAGAAGGATAGATGGACAGACAGACAAATGGATAGATAGACAGAAGGACGGACTGATGGACCGACCAATAGATAGTTAGATATAGAGAGTTAGACTGACAGACAGATAGATGTTTGTTTAACATTTAGCATTGCTTCACTATCAGTTTGGCTATTCCTGTTACATTAATACTAGTCAAACACATTCATACTGGCCCAATTTAGAGTGCCCAGTTTACCTTACGCATGTTCTTGGACTGTGACAGGGCACCAGAGTACCAGAAGTAAACCCACACAGACACAGGGAGGGCATGTAAACGCCACACAGGTGCCGTCCAGGGTCAGGATCGAACAGGGGATCTCTGGAGCTGTGAGGCAACCATGCTAACCACGTACACCCCGTGCCACCCCGATACATAGACAGGCAAGCATGCAGAAAGACTGATGGGCAGGTAGGTCGATTTTAAAGTGTGACTTGCTGAAGTCGCATAAATGCGCTTTAGTAGAATGAAGAGTGTTTTGTATCACCAAAGCTTAAGCTGTGTACTCTCAATATGACAGACAGGGTCAAAAAAAGTGTGTGTGTTCTCCCTGATTGGACACCAGCAAGCCATTCATATTGCAAACATTTGTCTATGCAGATTGCATGGCTGTTTGCCTCATCACACGCAGTGGATCAGACTGATAGCGGAATGCTCTAACTATGTCTAGGAGTGTCTGCATACTTTTGACTGATTTCTCTTAACATTTGCATGTGAGGCTCAGATGTACCGTCTCTGTTCATCCTGAAGAGTAGTAGTTCGTTATGTGGCTGAGTGTACCGGACAGAGCCGGGGCATGAGAAGGTTCAATTAACACCGATATTTACATTTAATCCAGTGTGACTGCAGATTGGAATTCCAGGAACTGCACTAGGTACAATATTTCATTTAAGTGAAACTGTCTCGCATGCAAGGGCATCCCAGGTCTGGCACATCACAGACCCAGACTCCTAGTGAGGACCTAGGGCAGTAGCTGGCAGCCTTAGATGATACCTTGGAGGAGACTGCTCACCAACTGGAAAAGGAAATTGCAAGTCAAACGTCATCTCGGCAAAGGTGAA
>JAJAGP010002496.1:0-72500 GCA_025084515.1 Ancistrus triradiatus | reverse complement strand
TGTGTGTGTGTGTGTGTCAGAGGAAAAGCTTCACTGGCTGCTGGCTGTCAATTGAGAGCCGTTCAGGTGTGTCAGCTCGCCCATTCCCCCCTTAAGCAGCTCACTGGAGCCTGCAAAAGGCCAGGGAGAATCATCGATTATTTCGAGTCGATCTGCAGCTGTGTGTGTGTGTGTGTGTGTGTGTGTGTGTGTGTGTGTGTGTGTGTGTGTGTGTGTGTTCCACTTGGGAAAGTGTCAAAAAGCCAGAAGACTTGACAACTAATTCAAGTGCCTCTCCATGAACTAAGACGATAAAGCTCTTCACTGTTGCCTTTCCTTTGTTAGATTGCTCCATGTTTGGCCTCTTATCGTTAAGGGTAATTCCAGCAGTTCAGGGGATAATAATCAGTGGCACTCTGAGTATGGATCCTTTAACACACAGGCAAAAAATCAGTGTTAAACAATAGGATCATACTCGGCAACATTGAGCTCAGCTTCACTCAGGTGACTAAAGGTATGAGAGAGGGTTTTTTATGGAGGAACCGCCCCATTGTTCGTACCCTGAGTGGTACTGACTCGCACCTCTTTGATGAGACTGGTGGTTTGGCTCCTTTGTTAGTTGAGGTGATATTTAGTACTACACTTTGAGTATATATGTATATATATTTACAGGTAGGCATCCTGTGAAATCGTACACTATGCAACTCCCGTAAATGCCGTACAGCGACGTGGGTGTTGGTTCTGACTATCCAGACCTTATTATAGATTTAGAATAGGTTATATATGTACTGTGCCATGGATGTCCAGGAGCTACTGTGCAAAAGTCTTAGGCCACCATTAGATTTGTTGTTTTAGCAATGGTGTAATGACCATATATAACGCATCATCGTTGAAGTTTTTTTTCCAAACACATTTTTCCTCAGATCTTCATTCCATCTTTTTGGGTTTTAGCACATCTTGGCCTATTCACACTGTCCCCCTTTTGAAATGTGGTTCCTTGGATGCTACCTTTCCAAAAAGTCCATTCCTGTTTAAGCTTCTTTGGAATGTAGAAGGGTCAATTTGGCATCCCGATGAAGCTGCCAGATTCTGCTATTGCTCAAGTGTAATGGGAGGTCACACTAAATACATGTCACTGTAGCCTATAGAAGCTGTTTTCATTTCAGTTGTTTAATACTGCAGATACATTTCCTGTATTTTGTGGTTGTATTCTAGTAAAGAGGCTGAAAAATAATTATATATGGGCTAAAATAATGGTATATAATTTAATGGTGGCCTAAGACTTTTGCACAGTGCTCTATATGCTTATTAGAGTGGATGCTTAGGTCTTCACATTTAAAAGCTAGGTTGGGGGGTTAAGTGCTTTTGGGACGGCAAGCTTCACCCTCCTATTTCCCCCAAAATGCAGTGAGTGAGTTATCTCACCACACGTCCACAATGCACATTTGGGAGGAAAGTAAATGGCCTCACTAACATAGCCACTGGCCCCAGCCTGCCCTTCAAATGGTCTAGGACTGCCACTGGTTGCATTCAGTTTTTCAGCTGACTAAAAGGTATTGGAGGTGCATGATGGAGGAACTAGCGTTTATACTCTGAGATGTACTAACCCTAACCCTTTTATGAGACTATGGTTTGGCTCCAATGGACTGCTGTGTTGTCCAGGGTTAACTTCCAAATGCGCCCTGCGTTGCCCTGGTAAGGAAAATCTGCTAAGGAATGTGTGTGGTGATTCATTTCCTGTTATGTTTTTACTCTTGTGAACTTTGAGTTCTACTCTGACTTCAGCAGTATGTTTAGTTTTAGTGGTGAAAACAGTACGAAGTGATAGGATTATACTCTCAAGCATAAAGCCGTGTCTGTTTCAGGTCTGCAGGTTCAGAAGGTGCATTCCCTTCAATTTATCAGGTGGCTGAAGCTGTAAATGATTCATGACTGATGGCTCTTTTGTTTAAGGTTGTTGCGTGTTTTGGGTTCAGCAGTTTAAAAAGTGGAGCACTCAGAGTTTGTCAGATACTAATTACTGCTTTAAAGGTCTAGCGCCGACTGTGTCACACTCCATAGATGAATTCCTCTCTGTCATTAACATGATCAATGCTTTGCTGAGAAACCTGTTGTAGACGATCTGTTAAATCTTTTCTGCCCACTAGTGGATTATCAGTGCCGTTCAGGAAGTTGAGGGCTTTGGGATGGCTGTGCGGTTTTTATCAAGTCAAAGCCAAATTTATTTATACAGCGCTTTTTACAACAGAACATTGTCTCAGAGCTGCTTTACTACCATCTCAGTCCGCTGCCCTGACTGAGCAAGCCTAGTGTGGCAGTGGCAAGGAAAATGTCACTTAAAATTATAAGGAAGAAACCTTGGGAAAACCAAGACTCAGAAAGGGACCCAACCTCCTTGGGCAGCCCAGATGTTATAAGTAAGAATTAAACTAAATTACCTAATGAATAAGCTTATAGGAATAGTTTAAATACACAGAAACTATATACAGTAAGTTAAACAGAATAGTGTTCTGAAGAGTATAGTAGCATAGAGAAATTCTGTTCAACTATAGGAAATAAGACAAATGTGTGTGGATATAATACTTTCCTCTTCCTTTCCTCATTGTGTATCTTGTTTCATTATTTCAAAGCAGCGTATTGTGCCAATTAAGATAATATCAATACCTGTAGTATCACATAAGATACAACCCAACCAACATGTATGTAAATACGTTTGACTGTTTTTCATATTTTGTCAAAAGGTTCAATAAACACTGCAACTTTTAAAAAGTCAAGTATTTTACAAGTATTACAAGGATTATTTTACTTATTACGTCCTGGAAAAAGTAATCCCATTACTCATTACTTTATTTCTGTATTAATATGTAGAACGTACGAGGATAACGGTGAATAGTCCTTTAAATGCGTTAAGATTTCATGCTCCGTTTCAAATTGTTGTTTGTATTTTCCTGTACATTTTTGGCTTTTCCTGAGGCAGTTGCACAAATCTGGCCAGCAGGTGTCACTAAGGTGCATAGTTTTAATCATCAACTCACTGAATTACTGATATTTGGTTCAAATGATTCAATGCTTCAGAAAACCTAGTTTATATCATCACTTGGCAGAGGTAGAGAAAGTTTGTTGTAAATCCTTTGAAAATAATTTATACTTTTCGTGCAGAAAAATGATTTTTTTAATCAGTAACTGTAATGTTACATGGTTTTGTTACAGGAAAAAAGTCAATAGGTATTGTAATGCATGACTTTGCACCACGTTAGCCCCAAACACTGAAGTTAGTACCCTGAGGTTCTAACTTTTACCATTTTTTGAGACCGTGTTAGTCTGGTTCTTTTCTCTGTATGAGTGATTTTAGCAGTATTTGTTTTGTTCTTGTTCGGAATGTGCTATAGTAGTGAATGTGTAATTTACTGTACGGTTAGAAAACAGTACTAAGTAATGAGATTAGTACTCTGATGGGTATAACAGTGCCCACTAACGCAAGCTACAATACATTTAGGGTATAACAGGAGGCGTAATGGAGGACCCGCCCCGGTGTTTGTACCCTAAACAGCTTCGTCTGCATCTGCTTCTTGAGACTGGTGGATTCTTTGTTAGATGTTTTCACTCTCGTGATACAGAAGAGATTTCAGCAGTTTGTTTTATTTCTTTTTTAGCGATGTTTAGTAGCGTTTTTAGAAATTGTCTTAAGACGAGGATCTTAAATGTGTTTTATCTTAACTTCATTCTTAAGCAAAACATCTTCAAGTAACAAATACCTAAGAATTATCTCATTTTCGAAGAACAAGTGGTATTCTTGAAAACATGTTTTTAAATGTTTTCCTAACCTTACGATAACCTCACACTCGCCTTAGGCTGTAAGAGTTGACGAGATAAGTGCTTAAATTGACCAAACTAGTTTGTAAATAGGTTAGTTATTGGATGTAAGACCTACATGTTGTCAGTTTGTGTTTAAGAGCCTTTTGTGTGAGGGTCATCCATAAAATATAAAAGTTGTTTATAATTTTTTGAATGCTTGGTTTGATGATTTTCCTCCATTTTGCTGCCCTCTTGAACTAAATAACAGAACTAACGGTAAATACAAATTCATAACGTCTCGCACCGCAGCATGATGCAACATGGCCTCTATAAAAAAAACAATGAAGATTTTCTTAAGAAAACCAAGGAAGTGATCATTTTCTTAAGGTAATATTGGAGACTAAACTTTTTGAGAATTGCATTTTAAGAACATTCTTTGTACTACTTGGTGTTTGTCTTCTGATTCCTCCTAAGACATCTTTCATGAATTCGGCCCCAGGGACTTGGTGCCTGTACTCTCAAAGGCTACCAGTGGCTACCAAAGTCAAGTTATATAGCTTAGCTGGTTATAGGTAGACTAAAGGAATGTGTGTAGCAGTGCGTGTGTGTAATTTACTGTACTGTTAGAAAACTGTAGCAAACATTTTCACTATACTCTCAAACAAGACACAACAGTGGCTATTTAAGTTCAGTGGTTTTAAAGGTACATTACATTGTGCTTCACAGGTACCTAAGTGTATGATGGATGCATAATAGAGGAACCGCCCAGGTGTTTATACCCTCAGAGGTGCTAACTTTTACACTGTTATTAGATTGCGGTGGTTTGGGTCTTTTGCTTTTTGCTCTTACTGTGTGAGTGATGTCAGCAGGACTGGGTTGGTAATTGTAGGAATTTAGCTGTGGTACCATGTAGTGGCATTTTGTGTACATACAGGTGACCCGTGTCTGCTGTGGATTGGTTATTAGCTATTATACTGTATTGTCTAGGAAATAATGACAAATAAAGTCTGATACGCCAGGCGAACATTGCTCAAACATGCTCGTGCTGGAGAGAAACTGAAGATCTGTGAAATTGGGAGTGCCTCCACACTTCTTTCACATGCCCTCAGCTCAGTGCCTGGTGGGCGGCACATTCAAGTTCTTTCCCTTGATCTGTGTGGATTTTCTCTCTTACAAATGTTCTTGCTCAACTTGTGGATATGTGGAAAAAGTTTGCCAGATAAATAAAGGTATGCGATGTGTTCCCGATGCGTGACTGATGGGAACGCGCCAGGATTTGTACTCTAACGTTCACGTATTTGAGACTGTCATGGGTTTTCTTTTTTATGGTTTTAAACATTTACGTCATTTAGCAGACGCCCTTATTTAGAGAGACTTGCGACTTCTACAGTCTTACAATCCAAGCAACTGTGGCTTAAGGGTCTGGACCTTCTGATCCAGAGTCCAGTAACTCAACCGCTGGGCTACCACAGTCCCAAAGTTTTTCGTTATTCATTTTAGGTGTGTTTTTAGTTATGGTGTCATGTAGTGGCACTTTGTGTGTATGTATTGTGGTATTTACTAGGGGTGCGCAATACTGAGAGATTATATTCTTTTTTTTTTTCTGGGACTTTATCAATAGTGATTATTAGCCGACTACGATATATTGGCGCCCTGTTTAGGGTTGTTCCTGCCTCGCGCCCTGTTTTGCCGGCTAGGCACCAGCTCTCTTGCAACCCTGTCCAGGATTAAGCGGATAAGAAAGTGAGTGACTGAATAATTAGACGATACTTTTGCAGTGTACATCTTGGATTTGAAGTATTCAGAAGTTGTTTTTATGGTGGAACCACCCCAGTGTTTGTATCCTGAAGGGTAGTAACCTCTATCTTTTTATGAGGCTGTGGAGTTTCCATGCTTTGTTTATGTTCTGAGTCTTCTAATTGAATTGTGATTGGGCAGGACTTGTTTTATTCATTAATAATTAATCTATTGTAGCTGGGATGAACCTATTCAGTGGCTCCGAGTAACTACTGCGAGAAGTTATTACATATACAGCATTTAGCAGACGCCCTTATCCAGAGCGACTTACAGTTGATACAGTCTTACAATCCAAGCAATTGTGGGTTAAGGGCCTTGCTCAAGGACCCAACAGTGGCAGCTTGGCAGAGGTGGGATTTGAACCCTGGGCCTTTTGGTCCATAGTCCAGTAGATTAACTCCTAGGCTACCACAGTTATTAAAAAAATGGAAATGTACTTTTAATGGTAAAGCAGTTTCTGATTGGGTGGAGTGTGTTCATAATCATAGACGATGCTTATTTTCCCAAGTGGAAGTAAAGTAAAGGCATAAACGAGGTTAAACAGAGAACCCAGCCCAGTTTTGTACCCTGAAATGGACTGACACTTGTGCTGTTTTGTTTCAGTTCTTTTGTTAGCTGCTTCTGAGATGCTGCCTGCCTTTAATATTTTATAAAAAGTTAGAAAAGTAGACCACATTCAGTTTTTCGGCTGGCCCAAGGTACGGAAGAGGAATAATAAAGGGAACCGCTCCACGTATTGTACTGTGAAAAGTATTAACTCGGAGCTTTCTGATGCGATTAGAAGTGTTTTGTTCTTTTGTTGGAGGCGTTGGATGTTGGGCTTTAAGTGTGCTGTCATTCTGTCACAGCTTGTTTAAATCGTTTCGCCATGTTTTTATCAATTCGGTCGCTCCATGGGTTGGCATCCTTTTATAAAAATTGTCATTTTTTAAAAAACGAGATTGCGTGATTGCGAGGTCTGCGTGAAGTAAGTAGGCATAAGCATAATCTGTTTTGCAGCATCAGTGAAAGCGTTCGATGCTAATCAGAGGATTAGTGGATATTTAATCATGCGTTTGTGCAGTCTCTTACCCCGGGGGTGTGCTCAGTTATTGCTGCTGGTTATTGTATTAGTCCCAGGGGAGGTGTGGCTGCCCTGTCAGAGTAGCAGTTCACCGTGGTCAGAGCTGCCACAGTGCAATCTGAATCCTAACTCTCACACACTGCTTCCCTCCACCCTCTGTCTTTCTGTCTCTCATGCACCGGTACTCGTTTTTCTCCGTTACCCCCGCCCACACACCACACACACACACACACACACACACACACACACACGCACACCACACACACACACTATTCCCCTCACTCTCACTTCACCCACGCAAAGCCACGCAACACACCCGCACACATCCCTGCTCCATGCCTTGTTATCACCCTATTGTTAGCTTCCAAACGCTGCCTCCGTTCTCAGGAGCTCCGGGGGTTTTTACCTCGAGTTCAGCTGTAACGCGCCGCTCACGCGGGCGTTCCCCGTTTCATCGTTCCGCCAAACCTCAGGCCCCACAAACAGCCCTCCTTCCATCCCTCATATTAATTTCTCTTCAAAGAAGAGACTCTTCCCTCGTAAAGTCTGCGACTCATAAACGCGCCTGGAAGCGTTCAGCCCAGACCTCCGCGTCAAACCGATTTCGAACCGCAGTCTGGCTCGCGAGGCAGGAACAAAAGGCGCACAGCTGTATTCCTTGTTTTCTGACATTAAAAACATCCATTACATGGAGGAGTGAACAATGCCTACCAGACAGCCACAATAACAAACTAATTACAGCTGTTTTGGATGCTTGATAAGTCCCAGGCCTCTGTTTCCAACAAACACCATCAGACCGCTGGCTTTTAGTCACAGAGCAGAGAGCAAAGTGACAGAACAGAATATTACTGATATCAAAAATCATCACTCGCTGGTACGTGTGTTTGTAGTGGTGTGTGTTTTGTTTAAAGGAATGGTTCAGCACTTTTCCTTTACCCTATACCTAGCTGGTTACCCAAGATATGTCTTGATATCCAGGGCTTTCTTCTTAAGCCTGTTCTGCAGCCAAAACCTAAATAATTACTGGGTTACCTATACCGGTAATGCCCTGGCTTTAGGCTGTTCACACATGCCATGAAAGGCCGGATTTGGAGGAATTTGCGTTTCAAACGTTCGGCTTTCTTTACCACCTCCGTCGTCTCTCTGTGTAATCCCGAGGTTTCAGAGTGATTCTCAGGTGATTAGTTTGTAGTGACCACCTTATTGAATTGTGCTCTGTTCTCTACAAATTCTGTCATCTTCTGTATGAAGCTTGGAAGCAGCTCCGGTTCTGAATTATTTCAATTTCCAAACATTTCCCCTGCCTCTGTCTTTTAGCTTGGCTGTGCTGTTATTTTAAATCAGCCACCTCAGTGGGTGTCAGTTTGTGTTCACACATGAGCCTCCCTGTGAAATACCTGGAAATTGTATTAGGTCTCGCCTCAGTAAAGTGCTTTGTCAGGCCGTCTGGGATTTCGACTCTGGGGTGCTTTCATGCGTCTAGGAAGTTACCATAAATTTCCAGGTGGAAGTGTTTGAGAGAGAGGCACTTTAGATGTATAGCTGTTAAGTGAATGTAGCTAATGTACGTTTAAAATAAACACTCTCTTTACTGTGGTGGCCTTGTCATTAAAGTACTGGACTGAACTGGACCAGAAGGCTCAGGGTTCAAATCTACTGCTGGGTCCTCTTAACTTGTGGTCAACCCATTAATTGGGTCGACGAATGCTATTTAATAATCAGCATTTTCAAAATATAGTGGAGAAAATGCAGAGAGGGTGGGGCCATTTATGAGAAAATGAAATTTTCCCTCCACTACTCTAAACTGGGACTAGGGTTCATGAACAAAGATGCTGCTACCATGTGCTGTACTCTAACATTGTTTGTTTTTGTCAGTAGTTATACGTTTTTATTTCCCCCCAGAAACACGATGCTGTTATCTTGTAATACATGTTGCTGCTAAGTGCAAAACAGATTATTTATTTATTTTTAAATCTATAAAAAGGAGTGCAAACCGAGACAGTGCATTTATAGCTTAAATGTTCATGTAGGTGCAGCAAAAGATATCGGTATTATACTGTATATCAGCCAACTTGCTCTCTAAATATCAGCATCGGTTGTTCACAAACCCATATCGGTCGACCACTGCCTTTAACCCACAGTTGCTTGGAATTGTATCAGTTGCAAGTTGGTGGGTAAGACTGCTAAATGTAAATATTTCCATAATGCATGGTGTTGGGGACTTGTAGCTTGGCGTTTAAGGTACCAGACTGCAGACCAGAAGATCTAGGGTTGAAATTCTGCCTTTCAGTTGATGAGTACTCCTCAGAGCTTAATCTAGTTGCTCAGTCTCAGAGATGGTTCACTTCATACGATATCTCGAGGTGGGTTTCTTATGTGTCTCGAAGTTTTCTTTCCATTGTCGCTTGTGGCTGCCCATTTGAGCTCTAGATTCAGCTTGCCTTAAAGCTGCTCTGTGGCAGTATCTCTGGACAGCACTACATAAATCTAAAATATAATTGAATTGAATATTAACAGATTGTTATCAGGACCGTGTGATGGTAGAAGTCTGTCTGTAGTTCTTACAAGTGTCAGTGAGTAGGGGATATCATTAATGTCCATGCTTCAACCGCTGTAAGGTGAACAAAGGCTGATAGTTTTCACTCAGGCAGGTTTCTTTCTGAAGGGCTTTATCTGTGCAGTTCAGCCACAATCAAATCAGAAAGTTTTACTCTTATCACTGAGTCTGAGGGAAGGACGTGCAGTACTTCGCTCTCTACTAGGTACATGATTCCATACTTTTGTCAGTGTGCATGTAATCTGAGATGTTTTAGGATGAACAAGCCACGTCACACTGTGTACTTTGCCTACAGGGCAGTGTGAACTATCTTATTAGCATGCATTCTGCTGTAGCCAGCCACAGTGTTTCCTTTTTGGGTTTTATCAAGAAAGCCAGCATGCAAGAGAGAATGACATTAAATAAACAATTGTTTGAGCTGTGGTAGCAGAGCAGCTCAGGAAGCAGACTGTTGGCTAGAAGGTGCAGGGTTCAAGTCCAAGCACTGCCAAGCTGCCGCCGTTGGGCCCTTGAGCAAGACCCTAAACCCATAATTGCTTGGGTTGTACATTGTAAGATTATAACAGTTGTAAGGCATTCTGGATTCGACTTCCTGCTAAAGGCTGTAAATATAAAGAACTATTTGTTACAATCGAAGAGCCAACCAGCTCTCAAACCACAGTCTGTGTCCTGTTGCTCTGCTCTTTTAATCAGTGTAGTTAGATAATGTAGAATGCATTAACTGGAACAAAACAAAGCTACTTTCAAATAGAGTGGGCTGGACTTCATAAAATCTCCATGTGAAAAAGATGCATAACATTTAGCTCCTCTTAACTATTGAAGAGATGTGGTTTATTGCTATTAATTTAGGAACAACTTAGTTAGCTGAATCACTTTGGACACGAGTTTATTCAGACAAGGTACAACGTCTAACACAAATAAACTATTTTTGAGACGCAGCGGTTAAGGTGCTGGATAATGGACCAGAAGATCCAGGGTTCAAACCCCAGACTGCTAATGTCGAGCGCTTGAGCAAAGCTCTTAACCCTCAATTGCTTGGGTTGTAAATGTAAAACCATTAAGCAGATGGCAGAACATGGCACATGAGAGATTTGTAATGTAGAGTCTCAAGAACTGGAACGAGAGTCGCAGTGCTTTTTCTCAGCAGCATTCTACACGACTGCAGAATTATTGATGATCTGCACAGGCTCTTCTATGTCCTAAACAATCTACTTCACTGCCCTCAGGCGGCGTAGCAGCAATTCAGTGTCGCTTGACAGTGCCCTCCAGCAGGGTCTGGCTTAACCCGTACATGATTGGCCGTGTCTGAGGGATGAGACGATGGAGAAGGGATCATCTGTCTGTGCTACAACAGGGACCCCTATCCAGCACTGCAATGGGCTGGCTGGCATCCCTAGGGTCCTACACTTTATGAATTTGAGCTTTTTTTTTTGTTGAACTCTGAACTGTGCAGCTTTCTGGTACGTAGAAAATATCAGACGAGTATCAGCAGAGACTCAGAGCTCAAAGTCCTGAGTTGACCGTGGTGGGCTGAGTTTATTTAAATGGATAAACAGGATGTAAACACACATAGTCCAATCGTGCTCTCAGGAATACGTTTGCATACTTTTGTACTCACGTTGTTCAGAGGTTTTACGTTGGATAGACTTGCATGAAACTCTATTTATTTTGTAACTCCAAGCCAAATAATTAGACTTTGTACCAAGGGGTCGATGATGGGGTTCTCAGCTTACCTCAAAAATTACATTTCAACGTTCTGTCTATATTATCTGCTAGATTTGGTCTTTTTAAAGTTGTAAAAATAAGTGCATATGAGAGCAGTGAACATGATTTCTTTGCTTTGTGTGGTTTATAAAAAGATTGCTTCATCCACTTTCATTACCAGGTGTAGATCTTTACATATGAATGCTGTTATTACTGTTATTCCTTGCTTTGAAGCTGGAGCTCCTGTGCTGTAGCCAGGGGGTAGGAAGCTGTTAGGAAAGAATCACACTCGCGGGAGAACTCGTCAGTATAAATAGTCGGAATGTAGACTCTTAAGCTCGACGTACTTGAACCATAAACGTGTTCTTTCTCACACAGCACTTCAAATGCCTTGGTCTCGTCAGGATCCCAAATTATGATTTTTTACGTTAAATATTTTTACAGTCCAAGCTGTTAGGAAATAGGAGTGGATGAAGCATTGGTCCATGATTACACAGTCATTCCTGGTACAGATTACATTTTCTATGTATAGATTATCTATGTACAGGTTTTCTATAGCGTAGAATGTATGCATTTCTCTTTGAATTTAATGAGCATTCAAATTTTAATTATTTAAATTTGATATAAAGTTACTGTATACGTCATTTCATAACACGGTATTGTTTAATGAACCTTTTGTTCTTGGAGCACTCCCTATGAGTGTCTAAGATCTGAGACCCCAAGCCAGCATTCACACAGACCAAGCGAGTAAAATGATTAACTGCAAATCTTTATTGGCAAAAAATGAACATATATTACAGCTTTTCTTTGTCTCTAGGGTTTCGTTTATAGCTTTTTCCCCCTTTGCTGTTTTAGCTCCTTTTTATATTTTTATATCATTTTTATTTATTTATATATATATATATATATATAAAAATGATATATATAAATAAAAAGAAATATAAATATTTAGACAGCTAAATATTTAGCAAAAAATAAAACACAAGCATGTTAAATATTTTCTAAAGACTTTTATATACAAATTTTATTTTCAGTGAGTGTTATTTTAATTTTATTTAACATTTTGCAAATTATACTTTGACAAGCTGAGAGCAGACAAAGCTTTGCACACCCGCTAAGGGTTAACCATGAGTATAAACTAAAATAACTATTTTGGTTAGTCTACTGAATTTATGAATTGCTACTTGAAAAGCATTGAATCACATAAAAAAAAAAAATATATATATATATATATATATGGCAATATATGTAGTAAAACTGCCAGCGTATGCATGCAATATAACAAAGTATAAAACAATGCAAACGTTACTCAAAACACTCAACCTCAAAGTAGCAGCAGAAATATTAGCCTCAAATGATAAATTTATGCCCGCATTCACCATAGAAACCAGCGACCTTGACTTCGCTACAGTGCTCGCGGCTCGACATTATGTACCTCAGATGAAAGGTTTTAATTAACTCCTTTTAACAGTGTAAATTGAGGACGTGTCCTTACAAATGTAAGATTTCCTTCATTATGTCCTTCCATCTGCTAGGAATCTTTTACCTCTGAGATGTCTCTTTCCTCCACCATCCTTTCTCGTGGCTTTTACATGTAAACAGAGTGAAGCTCAGCTCATTCGGCTTTAGGTAAGCAGCCCTGTTTTAGGATCGTTTACAGCAAAGTGTGAAGGTTCTACAAATGTTGCGATATTAATGGTATAGCCGAAGCTAGACAAATGCATTCCGTAATGCGGTAAGTATTGTCAGGAACCACAGCTTGACTTGGCTGATTGGCTGCCTTTGGGTCAAGCTGATAATCATTTTTGCTGAACCATTTTTTAATGTTGTGGTTCAGCCAAAAGAATTGAGGAGCTGTGACACAGTGGCTCAGTTGCTGGCTGATCATCTAGGGTAACCACACTAGTCCCCATGTTCAGAACCTCCCTTAGCCTCATCATTACACTTTATTTTATCACTGACTGAATCTAATCCCTTTTTACAGTACAAATGTTCATTTTGTGGAGGACTAAAGTTGTACTGGCACTCGTGTAACACAGTTGCATGTTGCTGGCCCACCACGGTTTGGGCGTCTGCAACCCCTGGTGCTGCAACAGCAACCTATGATGGGCCATGTGATGGACTGGCAACCATCCAGGGTGTGCTTCAGCCTGCGCCCAATGATTTTGGCAGTAGTCTCTGGAGCACTCACGATCCTGACCAGGATTAATGTGGGTTAAAAGTTTGATTGATCTGTTTTGAGGTTTTCAAGGTTTCTTCTGATGTTAGGAAGCTTTATTGTGCCACAGTTGCTCCAGGCTTCCTGATTTTGGGTTTTAGACCTGTCAGAGAGAAAGTTCTATTGTAAAAATGATATGAATAAATGTAAATGAAAACTGATATTATAAGGTGTGTGTGTGTGTGTGTGTGTGTGTGTGTGTGTGTGTGTGTGTGTGTGTACACTTACGAACCACTTTATTAGGTACACCTGTTCAACTCCTCGTTAATGTAAATATCTAATCAGCAACAGCAGCACCTCATTTAGGCATGTACATGTGATTAAAACAAGCTGCTCAAGTTCAAACCGAGCATCAGAATGGAGAAGAAATGTGGTTTAAGTGACTTTGAACGTGGGATGGGTGTTGGTCTGAGTATTTCAGAAACTGCTGATCTACTGGGATTTTCACACACAGCGCCATCTCTAGGGTTTACAGAGAATGGTCTGAAAAAGAGTGAGGGCAGCTCTCTGGGTCAAAATGCCTTGTTGATGCCAGAGATCAGAGGAGAACGCAGACTGGTTTGAGCTGATAGAAAGGCAACAGTAACTCAAATAACCACTTGTTACAGCTGATGTTGGATGCAGAAGTGCATTTCTGAACGCACAACATGTCAAACCTTGAATCAGTTGGCTACAGCGGCAGAAGACTACACCGGATGCCTCTCCTGTCAGCAAACAACAGGAAACTGAGGCTGCAATTCACACGAGCTCACCAACACTGGACAGTAGAAGACTGGTCTGATGAGTCTCGATTTCTGCTGGGTCAGAATTTGGCGTAATCAACATGAAAGCTCTGATCCATCCTGCCTTGTATCAAGGGTTCAGACAGCTGGTGGTGTACCAATGAGCATCGCTTAAACGTCACAGTATTATTGCTGACCGTGTGTACCCCTTTATGAGCACAGTGTACCCCCATCTGATGGCTACTTCCAGCTGGACAGCGCTCAAACTGGTTTCTGAACATGATAGGGAGTTCACTGTTCTCAAACAGAGCACCTTTGGGCTGTGGTGGAACAAGAGATCCTCATCATGGATGTGCAGCCGACAAACCTGCAGCAGCTGTGTGACTATCATGTCTATATGGACCAGAATCTCTGAGCAATGTTTCCAGGACCTTGAATCTATACCATGAAGTTTTAAGGCAGTTCTGAAGGCAAAAGTACCGGGTACTAATAAAGTGGCCGTTGAGTGTAAGTACGCCTGCTTATTTATAACCTAATGTAAGATAATAAACGCCTCTGCTTAGAGTGGAGTGGTGTTCATCATCCCCCATCAAATAATTAGCGTTGCAGCACGGATGTGCACAGATGCTTGACAAGTTGGTGATGAAAGCTTGTCTTGCCAGCGTGTGTGTGTGTGTGTGTGTGTGTGTGTGTGTGTGTGTGTGTGTGTGTGTGTGTGTGTGTGTGTGAAGTAGAGAAAGAGGAATTGAGTCGGCGTGAAAAAGAGAGCCGAGGTGATATCTAATAATCATAACCATATGGAAGAATGATTGTGGGTCTGTGTGTGTTTAAATGCAGCGTGTGAAACGGCTGGCGTCGAGATGCAGCGAGCCTGACATTCAGCTGCAACAATTTCACCTAATCAAGCCTGTGCCACCTTATTGGCGTTAAATGTTAAGCCCTGCCTGTTCTCGTACGGCAGCGCTAGTCCAATCTCTTCTTATCAAGGGGGGTTATTAGAACGCCATCCTAACTCCCCGAGTGCTCATTAAGGGTCATTAGCATCAAAACGAGATGTCATCATCATATTTGTTTTTTTTAAAACTGAGAGGTGTTTAATTAGCCGGAGCGTGCTGCGATTCTTCGAGCGCTACGAAGTGCCTTTTTCCCCGTTTCCGTCGGAAATCCCAGAAGGAGCAGCGCTGTAGTTAGATATTGCCCGGCTAACCCGTGTTTCTCACATTTGGCACACACCGGTATGCCCCTCGTACCGCCGCTGTGATGATCTCGGATGTCGCAGCTTGCGTACGTGAAGCGAAATGCGCTGGTTTTAGTTGGAAGGCATGCAGGAAGGATGAGGGTAACCGAAACAAAGGAAAGATTGCAGCAGTCAGGAAAAGATAGCTCCAGACTTCGGAGTGAAGAGAAACAGAGACTTCCTCGCGTGATGCGTTAGCAAACTGCGTGTACTGTACCGTTTGGTGCCGATGAAATATTTATCAGGGTTACGTGGCAATCTTTTTCGTCGCTGCCTTCCTCCCTGCCTCTTATTCCTCAACCCTTTTATTCCCTTTCTCACGTTTTTCAATTTGCTCCCCGCATTCTTTCTACTTCTGTACTTTCCAGAATATCAGTTTCTCCACCCTTTTGCCCCCCTCCTTCTCACCCCCCTGTCCCCTTCGTGTTGAGTATGATAATAAGCCCCCTGCCTCCCCTCCTACCACGTTGAGGTGGTGATTAAACCAGCGCACACCCCAGGCATGCACGGTCTCCCTTACACATACACGCACACACACACTCGGTATGCTGACGCTCTCATGTTTGGCATCAAAGAGACTTGTAAATCCCAGTCTACCCCCTCTCTCGCCCACTGTCTCACTACCTCTGTCTCTTTCTGTCTCTCCTATAATCATCGGCGACTGTCTCCGGCATGCCTTCGTTACCCTGAGATGTTGTGATTTGTGTGTGAGAGAGAGAATTCTTTGTCTTGCTCCTCAGCATTTTCCTTCATTTATTAATCCTGCCTGAATTCCCCCGCCGTGTCACTCGCCCGTGCGTGCAGCAGCCCCCGTGTTGCCGGGCGCCCGCGCTCCCGCTTCGTGCCCTCTTCCCCGAGAGCGTGAGCTGAACACCCCAGGGCTAATGTAAGCTTTTAGCTGTTTATTACGCCTTACTGCTTCCACGACTCTCCTCCCCATCAACTACGTGCAAAGCTAGCTTCGGTTGTGTTTGTTGAATTTATAAATTGAATTTATGCTAATGCCGGCTCGTTTGGTGCAACAACTCTTAATGACTTGAGTCAAACTATTTAACTGGGATATACATGGCTTTGAAGAGTAAACCTGGCGCTCAGGTCAGATTGGACACTTCAGGCACCCCTGTCCAACTGTGCAAATATCTAATCAGCCAATCACATAGGACGAGCTGCTGAGGTTCTACCAAGCATCAGAATGGAGAAGAAAGGTGGTTTAAGAGGCTTTGAACACGTCACGGTTGTTGGTGGGTCGGGGTCCAACGTCGTACTAGCAAGGTGTACCTAATGAAGTGGCCGGGGAGGGTGTATTATCTTGATTATTCAGAGGTGCCCTCCAAGCAGTTGTGGGTTAAGGGCCTTGCTCAGTGGCCCACCAGTGGCAGTTCGGGACCTTCTGGTGAGTTTTGCCACAGTGCCACTTTTCTTGGTTCTGGTCTGGTGTCTACTACTGAGACGGAACTACTGAGTCCTAAGAGCCTCCAGCAAGGCTCTTAATGCTCACTTGTGAGTGATAATGGCTAAGGGTATCTGCATTTACATTTGCAGCATTTCGAGGACGCCCTTATCCGGGGCGTTAATTGATGCCCAGGTCATTTGCAGAGGCTGCAACAGAGCTGTGGAGCCATATTTTGATAAAGCTGTGATTTGACAGATGGGTCAGACCTGGCTGATATTTTGGTTGGCCAATAAATTGGGCTGATAATAAGGCTCCACAGCAGCAGCAATCTCTTCACAATATTTACACTATTAACCAAGAAAGAACAGCAAACTGAAGAGATTTCCAAGGTGCTCCTGACTTCATGAACACACAGCCTGTCAATCACATGGAAATATGGAAATAGTAGAGCGAGGTGAGTCTGGGAAGATATTTTTTTTTTGGTTTCCAGTGTCACCCCAATTATTTGCACGAAGGAAATGTGCAAGAACTGTGTTTTTCTTTCCCTGTAACCATACTGCAAGTGCTGGGGTGTAAAATGAAATGGCTGCACTTGACTTGCATGATTCAGACCAACTGTAAGCAAAAACAGTTCAGGAAGTGAAACTGAGTTTAAAATTGATTGACTTTGACGTTTTCCTTTGAGTTGGTATTTGAAGTGTGTATTTAAAGGGGTAAATTATCATTTGTTTTATAATTATATAAAATTGTGGAACTCTTAACGTTTTATTTGAGTTTGGGAAAATGACAATAGAGACTTGTTTACCTAAGAACTGCTCCTGTTTGTGACAGTTTGCTCATTAGCCAGTTCAGTTGGTGTTCCTATCTAGCCCAATACTGCAGATTCTCTGATACTTGGACACAAATGGCCGTATCTGAGGGAGGTGATGTTCAAAGACCATCTCCCCATCAGTAGATGAGACGCCAAACGTGGCCCATGCAAAGATGTCCAAAGCAAGCATAATCTGTTGGTCTGTGTGGATTCAGTCTCGCTGTAGAAAGTGGTTTTGGTGCTGACCGACTCTTGTGCAGAGGAACTCTTGTGGCCTGTGGTTCACATTTCATTTTGACCTTTCTCAATCCAGTTCAAGCCACATTTATGTGATTTCAAACTGGGGTGGGCTATATGATAATATTTTATTGAGTCGTAATACCTTTTTTTATCATGATAAACAATATGCTTTTCTGAGCATATCAAGGATATTGTCAGTGCTTAACCGACTGCAAGATTCCTAATAGTGTGTAATTAGTCCTGTTTAATCGGATGAAGTGCAGCACATTTTGAATATAAATGACTAAGTATGGGATAATATTTGAGTGGTAGTTTAAGAATCTGTCACTGATGCATTTTGTCTGCAGTCATGTGTATCGTGAAAATGTCTTTACATATTGTTATATATTCTTACCATATCAGTCACCCCTATTTTAAACCCAATCAGAGTTGCTTGAGTTGAAATCTGATCAGATTTTAAAAAATGCTGCTTAGTCTTTCTGGTCATATTGGATGGATTGACATCAGAGATTTGCTAAAAGAATATGGATAAACTCAAGCGTGATGAGGTATCTCAGCCTGGAGCAATGACGATGTGACATGTCTTCTGTCTTTGTGGGGAAACCCATTAAGTGAAATTTAACTCGCTAACAGAAATAAACCTGCAATTGAAGAACGATCGATTTGCAAGGTCCTGGCAACAGTATGATATAATAAATGGCTCAGATGAAATAATAAAAGTGCATAACCCTGACTGGATATTGCCCCCATATACAGTACTGTGCAAAAGTTTGAAGCCGCTGTTAGAGTTGGTTGTTGGTGTGATGATCATGTATAACATATTGTCTACCATTGGACCCAAACATTGGACGCATCATCACACATTTTTCCTCAGATCTTCATTCCAGTCTTTGTGACATTGGGCATATCTTGGCCTTTTCACCTCGTTCCCCTTCCAAAAAGGTGGTTTCTTGGCTGCTACCCTTTCAAAACCCATTCCTGATCAAGCTTCTCCAGATTGTAGAGGAGTCAACTTGGCATTCTGATGAAGCTGCCACATGGTGCTATTGCTCACCTCTAAGGGAGGTCACACTAAATACTTGGTACTGTAGCTTTTTTTTAATACTGCATACATATTTGTTGGTTGTATTTTCTGGTTGTATTCTAATAAAGAGACATAATTCTGTATGGTCATTATAGCATTGCTAACACAATGGTATGTCTAATCTAACGTTGGCCTAAGACTTTTGCACAGTAGTGCAAGTCATAATCCGTTGTGGAATGTACACCTCTGGACACTAACTGGCAGTAATCAGCCACGCCTGCGTCGCTACTGTAAGAACTGCTGTGGATTCATCACGGAACAGAACAAAACAGTCCGAAGAGACAAGTCACATTTAGGTTCTTGTCGTTTGCAGTGTGGATGCTCAGGTCTTCTGCATGATCTTTCCTTCTCAAATCCGATGTACCCTGCAGTCTGGACAGCTTCTTTAGTGGGCGGGACTCGACGTGGAAAGAATCAGTTTATCTTCCTGTCACAGTACACGAATCGATCACTAGCGGTCAGGCTTCCATGCGATCGCTGGTCAGTGAACGCTTCCTTATCAATGGCCGACTGGAGGTTAGGATTGGAGGATGGCTAAAACTCGTTATTTTGTTTAAGTATTGTGTTAACGGATGAATTTGCTTTGCTCTACACATCCAAATTAACACCCCATCATAACCCAGTAGGTTCTGTTCATATGATGTAACCTTAATTCTTATTGTTTAGTTCGAATGCTCCTGAGCCGTAGCCTGTGTTCTTTGTACATTGTGTTTTTTTCGTTGTTAAGATGGACGTTTGGGGTTGTTGGTGGTGAGGAGTGGGAACGGAGGGGGTTAACTCTGGGTAAACACTGGCTTTGAGCGAAATGATTTTTGCTGCTTATCGACTCTAGGCAGCTTTAGCTGTACAGAGATAATTAATTAGCTCGCTAACCTTACAGAAGTGAAAGTCATCGCACCACCTTGCAAGGACTAGAAACCGCCTTTAAAATCTGATAGTGCGAGTGTGTATACTGTGTCAGTCTCTCTCAAACACACAGATACGAATTAAGACTTGACGATTGCAGCTAAATGAAAACCTTACGTTTATAACGAATAGGAATTTCTTTATATAATCGTCACTGGAGTGGAGAATTCATTCCCAGTAATTTGCTTTTATGTCTTACTGGTAAACCTGTCTGTTCAGAACGCATCACTTGTGAATAGAAGTGGAAATCTGTTTCACAAGCTGTATTTGTTTACTTCTCTCCAGTTTTGCATCCTCAAAATTCCTCAAAGAAGTGATCATCATTTTTCAAGGATTAGAGCGAATGATGTCGCCAACACAAAGAGCCTGATCACAAACTCCCATTGTCTTGAAATGAAACTTGAGAACTGTATGTGTGACTGCTACAGCTGTGCGGAAACATGATTACAAGATGTATGAAGGTGGGATTGGCTGGGGAGAAAGGTCAGCTATTTTCCGAAGCATGATGCCATGAGAGGAAGAACGTACTTCAGTAGACCTGAAAGTGTAGATGTGCATTCACAGAACAAAACATTTCCATTTAGTCATTTAGCAGACACTTCTATCCAGAGTGACTTACATGTGATACAACCTTACAATGGAATGGAACTGAATGCAGATTTGGGATTGAGGATTTCAGCCCTGGACCTTCTGGTCCATAGTTCAGTACCTGAGTGCAGTTACATGCTCTTAATAATCCGATAACTGCAGAAAACCAGATTTTCTCAGTAATCCGATCAACGAGTTTGCATGCAGTTGAGTAATCAGATAATGGGCGTACTCGGGCAGTAATTGGATTTCTACTTTGCAACCAGCCAATGATCTCACAGAGATCTGTGATGTAAAGTTCAACTTTAATAAATGAATAATCAAATGATTCATTTTCTCAAGTACATACTGCATTTCAGGGTCTCTGCCTTTAATTCTGTGGCACGTTTAATTCTGAGGTTGCCAGATCCGGTGAGGGGGAAAGACACAGCAGTCAATGGAAAAAGTGCCCAAATAAAGCCAAGTTTTTAGAATATGAAACAGAGTTGGGTAGGCTTGCGTGCATGCGCAGACTGAGAAAACAGTTGAACTCTAGTAACTGGTATATATGCTCCGAGAAATCTGATTACTGGAGTAAAATCCTGCTGTCTCTCTTGGATTTTTAAATGTGATTTCTACATGGGAGTATGCTGTTTACATGACCACTTGACTAATGGGATACCTGCAGAAATCTGCCTATGATCGGATTATTAGGTGCATGTAAACGTACTCATTGATTTTTATTACACAGCATATAATCAACATGAATAACAATTGGAGTGGAAGTTTGAATCCAGTTAAATACAGTGTCTGGAATCCCCGTTGACTGGCATAGAATGAGATCATATTCTTGGACTATAACGATATTTTTATAATACGTACATTTTTTGGAATCCCCATTGACTGCGTTATGATTTTTGGAATTAAATCTGTACTTTTTGGAATCCCTGTACTTAGTTATGCACGCTGTGCACTTTGTATCCATCTGAGGAAGAGAACTGGATATTGGTTACTGTCCCTCTTTACAGTTATACTGTATGCTCTGTTCTCCTGTCTGCACTGTTTGTTCTGTATTGCACTGTATTGCATGGCTGACACTGTTTGCACTAGTGCACTCTGCTTACTACTCTACCAGTTCTGCTTTGTTTCTCATAATCTTGTGTCTTTGATAGAAAAAGAGAATTTTATATTTGCTTTGTTCCCGCTTTGGTAATGACGGCATGCACTCGGGCTGCATGGACTTTAGGTTTGTAAAAATATGATGATCCATGTTACACAAAGCATGATCTCCCAGTATTCCATCTTGTGATGTTGCTGAATGCTCGGCTTTCTCTGTCTTCAAGTGTCCCCATAATTATGCTCAATGGGGTTGGGGCCAGGTGACTGTGGAGGAAAGTCTGTGTTTACATGCACTTAATAATCCGATCATAGCCAGATATCTGCAGCTATCTGAATATCCATGTCGACAGCGTACTCCCCATTTCTTAGATCGGGTTTGGAAAGAAGAGTAAAAAATCCGATAAAGAGCTGGATTTTAGCTTCAGATTTCTGCGCATGTATACCCTTACTATGATCTCAGTCGGTTTTCTCAGTCTGCGCATGCACACAAACGTAACCACATGATGTTGAACTGTCACAGAAGCAGCTAGTAGAGTCATACATGGTTGCCAGGTCTTATTCTAGGAAACTTTGCTTCTTGTGGGCTTGTTTCTGTTGTGGGATCTGGCAACACTGGACTTAAATTCACTCGCATAATGGCTATGAATAGATTATTGATAGAATCTGATTTTCTGCTGTAATCAGTAATCAGATTATTAATGCATGTAAACACACTCCAAACACACACTTTCACTAGTGCTGTCAAATTTTGTGCTGTCAAAGACACTCCTGACTTACAGTTGGTGTAGTACCAGTGCATACTGCTATTTAGTAGAGCAATGTTATTTTGGTACAGGGTTTCGTAGGTAGCGGCGGCGCCTCTTTCTGCTGCGTATGAGTATTGGCGTGATGTAGATGATTGGGCATGATTTGACAGGTTTGGGATTTCGGATTGGACAAAAACAGGCTTTTAGACTTATGTTTCGTGTTGAAGTGTAACTGCACCATGTAATTAGTTCCTCGTAAGGATTTGATCTCTATTTGTTATGCTCTTTTGCTCCGTCACGTTCCTCTCACACTCATTGACTGCTGCTGATTGCTGGGCTTGTAACTAGTCCCTGACTTGACTGATTGGCAATTATTTTCAGCATGCTGAAAATATCAGAGCCCCAGTGACTGACGGGCGACTGGGGAAATCAGGTCGCAGAACTGCTCACGCTACACAAGCCGTAATGACAGTTTAGTCGCTGACCATGCGTCTGCTCGGGCACCGGGCCAGAATTAGCTGGCAGCTGTTCATTAAGCTTAACAGAAGGTCAGAAAGTCGACACCTGTATGTGACTTACACCTGATGATACCCGTAGCGTGCTGTTATGATGATTTGGTGATTTCTCTGTGATATACTGTGTTGTCACTGTATGTCGTGCTGCCATCAGCCTCGCAGGCATGGACACGCAGATCCTCCAGGAACCTGTCTGGAAGTGAAGTGCAGGCTTTGTGTGGCGTCCTTCAGCGCTGTGAGACTGTCTAACATTAAGAATGTGTATGTGTGTGTGTCGGGGTAAGTCAGCCTGAGCGTCCATGCATAAGTGGTACTGAGCAGAACACACACATGTTTGTCTTTCTATCGTTGTGAGGACTTTCCATAGATAGAATGATTACTGTAGCTAATTAATGCAGCACCTACACCTTAACGTCAGTAACCTAAAGCAACGGGGCGGCACGGTGAGTAGCATCGCCGCCTCACAGCAAGAACGTCCTGGGTTCAATCCCAGGGTGGAGCGTCCTGGGTCCTTTCTGTGTGGAGCCTGCATGTCCTCCCCATGTCTGCGTGGGTTTACTCCGGGTACTCCGATTTCCTCCCACAGTCCAAAGACATGCATGTTAGGTTAATTGACGACACTAAATTGGCATTGACTTGAGTGTATGAGTGACTTGTCTTGAGATAACCTTGTGTGTGTCGCTGAACATGGCCACTGACGCTGATAGCGACGTTAAATAAATGAATAAACATAACCATAAACAACCTAAAGCAAATTTTTTGGCTCTTTCATGTTTTGAAGCAAAAATTGCTGTTTTTGTAAAGGAAACAAAAAGGAATTAAAGAAGTGAGGACTGGTGAAAACATCAAAATTGCCAAGCTTTCCTATCATTGTGAGGACCTTTGGGCCTCAAGTATAGCAAGACAAGGTCTGCACACTTTTTGTGAGGACTTTTCATTGACATACATTTCGATATTCCACATAATTCACTGAAAATGCACTGCCCGGCCAAAAAAGCAAGTAGTTAAGTAGTTAAAAAGAACCTCCCATTGGTGATTATGGTGATTATTGGTGGTTATTTAGCCCTAACTGATGCAGGGAGTAGCTTCTCATTTGTGGTCGTGGAAAAATCTGTTTCAGAAGGGTCAAATTGTGAAAGAGAGCATGAGCCACCATTTTCACACATGGATTGTCCACCACAGGGTCCAGACCTGAACCCCATTGAGAGTCTTTGGAATATGCTGGAGAAGACTTTCCTAAGTGGAACAAATCCCATCATCAGTACAAGATCTTGGGGGGACAAATGCATGCAACTCTGGACAGAGATAAATGTGGCATTGCAGAAGCAGTTCTGTCCAGACTTGTATGAATTGTTCTCCAGCACATCCCAAAGATTCTCAATTGGGTTCAGGTCTGGACTCTGTGGTGGCCAGTCTATGTGTGAAAATGATGGCTCATGCTCCCTGAACCATGAGAACCATTTGACCCTTCTGAAACAGTTTTTCCACGACCACAGGATGTGTCTTTGGACGTGGCTGTTTAACAAATTACAAGCTACTTGCTGCATCAGTTAGGGTTAAAGAACTGGTTGCCAGTTGAAACATAATCACCCATGCATGAACTATCCGATCTGTTTGTGTAGTTAAATCCAGGTGGGCAGCGTTTAAAAACAGCAGAAATTGATAAATCGGCGGAAAAATTAGTCAAAACACCGCACTGCGACATCTACAGGAGCGAAGACTGTAGCCATTTATAATGTTTTGTCTTCCTTATAAAGCAGAAATTGTAAGCCGAAAATCGATGTACTATGCTGCAAAAATAAATATCACGATATATTGCTGTAGCCATTATTTACCACAGTCCTATTATATATACACACACACACAGACATTCTGTAATTGCTCCGGATGTCAGTTTCTGCAGGAACCGGGTGGCATTTTGACAGCAGTGCGCACTGAGCTGAGCGACGCCGCGCCGACACACGCCACTGACCCAAAGAGAGATCAATGAATGAGTAATAGAGAGCAAGAGCGAGATAAATAGACAGTCGGGGAAGAACAAGGCGAGCGAGCGAGCAGAGAACACATCCAGTCCGAGTCAAGGGTCAAATCTGGAATCTAAGCCTGTTAAAGTCTTAAAATTCTTTCGTGGCGTTGGGCCTGGGAGGCTCTGGAGCCTGCGCTAATCGCGTACCATGGGAGAGAAGGCATTCGTTTGTTCAGCAGACTCGAACGAGCTTCACTGAGTCTGTTATCGTAGCGGCGCTGAGCAAAATCAACCCTCATTTACTTTCTGCCCGTCAAACAACACGGCTCATTCCACAGTGCGAGGACGAGATCGGCTCCAATATATACCGCCGCCCATCTCTTTCTGTTCGGCGCACAAAGGAGTCGGAGCTGCGCCCTGTCACTCAGCCTGTGTCTGTGTGTGTGTCTCTTACTCTTTCTCACATGCCCTGGAACAGCTATTACCATTTAAGAGAGGGACGAGACGGCACTAGAGAAGGAAGGAGAGAGAGAGAGAGATGGCTGGATGCTGATCTTGCAGAAAACGCTCAGACCGAATTTAAGGCGTGAAATTGGTTGTTTTGACAGCGAGCGAGACCCCCTGCACTCTATTTTATCAGCCTTTGTTCAGTACTCTTAGCTGCCTGGGTTTGAGCAGTGTACACACACACACACACACACACACACACACACACACACACACACACACACACACACACACACAGGTATTGTTACTGTAGAGATCCAACAGACGTTCTTCGGCATTCCTGTGTGTCTCCTGGCTATGATTTCATGGAGGATGTTGAAGGTGACACACCCTTTCCCCCTCGTTCCAGTCCTTAATTCGTTCGCCGGAGCGGTGCCTCTCCTGTGGTTTTTCTGTGCTTTGTGTGCTCTGTTGTCGTGTTTGGGGGGTTTTAGTGACAAAACCAGAGCTCTGAATCATTATTAGGGCTTTAAAAAACTGTATATGAAATTTTACCCACCCTGTCGACTTTATTTCTGAAAATTAAATGTCATTTATTAGGGATGTCCTGATGTGTTTTGGGCGAAAGTCTTAGGCCACCATTAGATTGGATATACCACTGCTTTAGCAATATGACCATATATAATTATTTCTCAGTTTCTTTATTAGAATACAACCAGAATCCGATGGACGTTTGTATGCAATATTAAAAAAACTAAAAAATAAATTCTATAGGCTACAGTGGTGAGTATTTAGTGTGACCTCCTCTTACAGTTGAGCAATAAAAACATCTGGCAGCCCCATCCGGGATGCCAAGTTGACCCTTCTACAGTCTGAAGAAGGGGAGGCCATGGACTTTTGCCTGCAGAAGCCATTTTATTCTTCTTGAGTATTTTCTGTTTACATCTTAATAAGGCTGATAAATAATTATATATGGTAATTTTACCATTGCTAAAACACATTTAATAGTGGCTCAAGACTTTTGCACAGTACTGTATATTTCTTTCATTGGTTTTATTGGCAATGGCACTGTTTCACAAGAAAACCGATATGATAAAAGCTCTACCTGGACAGGTCTTTGAGGTGCCGGGGTAATTTCCTTTTTACAGGAGCTACTCTTTGATTTCTTTTCTGTCTGGTTCAGCCATGTTGATGTTTTTCACTCCTTCTGAGAAACTTAAGCTTGGTTTTCTCTCAACTGTAGCTCTGGATAAGGACTCTGAATTAAGTCCAAAAACCAACGTGAAAAGTAATCCAGATATGGTGGATATCAATAGCCTAGACAGATCATTTTGGCTTGTATTGCAGAGGTAGCGCTTGGATTGGGATTGAGGACAAAATGCCCGATGTCCCTGCTGTCGGTCGTCTCTCTCTTTAGCTGCCAGCGTCCAGCGAGAGCCTTGGCCCAGTAGTGATTGTAATTAAATGGGCGTGGCAGCTATTAAAAATGGAAAGGAAGTGTGGATTACCACAACCTTCAGTTAAATAAATACCCATCTGCTCTCTTAAATATAGGATGGCATGATGGCACGCGGCGATGCTGCTGCACGGCTCCAGGATCAATGGGTTTGTGCCTCACCTCCGCCTAGTGCTTGTATGGGGTGTAAGTCGTAAACATTTTCCCCCATTTATCATCGTATATTGTCAAAATGTTGCCTCTATAGTCTGCTCTTGTCATCTAGAATCCTGTGTAGGGAATGTTGTTGTCTCTTGGGTATTAGAACGACTGAATAAAGTTTGTCAGTCCCTTTATGCTGTCATTGCATCAGCAGATGCACAGATCTCCTCCCAGGCATCTCAAACCACCAACCAGTCAAACCTGAGATGCATGCCTTCGGTGCTGAGGGATAAGGGCGTAACCCCTTCGCCCAGAGTTTCTTTTGATCGGGTTCATTAACGCAGGCCGACGCCAGCGCTGACCACCGGGAGGCCAAAGCGCGGAGCGCGAGACGATGTTCCGCCTTCGCTTTTCATAAACAAGTTGCTTCGACAAGCTTGCGAGCTCCGGCTTAATTGAAAAGAAGTGGCTAATCTGGGTAGCGTGTCGAACGGGCCTTTAGTTGAGCCGAGGCTTTGAAGAGGGGAGATGAGGAGGTAAAATGCCGTGCATACTGATCGACCCCGGTTACTCCGCTCTCTCATCTTTCATATAGCAGCAGCAGGCCCCCAAGACTTCTGCTGCTGCCAAATGAATTAAAGATGACTCCTCTCCCCTCCCCTTTGCTCACCCCTCTCCCCCTTTTCTCACTCCGTGTCCTTTGATACCGGGTTTCACTTTCAGAATTAAATTATGTTCTTAATTTGAGCACAAATTTGTTAAAGTTCTTCCCCAAGTGGCTCTGATATTTTCATAGGTGGAGAAGGAAAAAGGTGTCTCTTCAGTTTTGTGTGTGGGTGTGTGTGTGGATACAGCACACACTGGTTTCTCAGCTTCATCAGAGTAATCCAAAAAGCACCAGTGAGCTTCAGGGATCATTCATCATTTAAAGTGTGTGTGAGATAGATAGATATAGATAGATAGATAGATAGATAGATAGATAGATAGAGAGAGATATATATATACACACACACACACACACACACACACACACACACTGGCCTAGCGGTTAAAGTACTGGACTGTGGACCAAAAGGTCCAGGGCTCAAATCCAACCTGCCACTTTTGGGTCCTTGAGCAAGACCCTTAACCCACAATTGCTTGGATTGTAAGGTTGTATCAGTTGCAAGTCGTTCTGGCTAAGGGCGTCTGCTGAATGCTATAAATGATGCAGGCCAATACCAGTTGGGGTTGATAGAGTTGTTGCCAGGTGAAATGTACAGAACTGTGCAGAAGTCTTAGGCCGCCATTAGATTTGTTGTTTTAGAAACGGTATTATGACCATATATAACACGGACCCAAAAACTGGGTTTGATTTGGGTAAAATTTGGTTCTGCCTCTCCAATCTTTTCACTCTGTTCCCATTCTGAAAAAAAGTGTTTTCTTGGCTGCGACCCTTCCAAGAAGCCCATTCCTGATCAAGCCTCTTCAGACTGTAGAAGGGTCAACTTGGCTGTCAAGAAACTGATTTTTTAAATACTGCATACAAATGTCCTGTATTTTCTGGTTGTAATCTTATAAAACACTGAGAAATAATTACATATGGTCATTATACTGTTGCTAAACAATGGTATATCTAGTCTAATGGTGTCCTAAGACTTTTGCACAGTCCTGTATATATCACTGCACTAATTATCCAATCAAAGCCTCTTAAGTCTTTGCTTATTTGAATCTCCTTTCTTGCACTCAGTGTGATTTGTTCCAAAGTTTCTCGTGTAAATGTTACCATAGCAACAAAAAAAGATGAGTCCTTTCGGTTTGTAATGAGGAGCTAGCGACGTTTCAGCATGTTTTCCGAGTTTTTAATTGCTGCGCTTGTGTTTTCAGTAGGTCTAAAGTTGTGGCAGGTTCAGCAGTCCGTGCTTCAGATGTACATATTAAGCAGGGGCAGAGAGAGTTCAGATTCAGATCCTGCAACATTCATGAGCCGTTCATTTGATTAAGTACTTGTTGGAACAGCGCTGTCTTGCTGACTGTTTTAAAGCCTTTTAAAGTTTTAGAGTTCCTTGAGTAATTTTTCACCCATGCCGTGTTGAATAAGCTAAATATATGAATAAGTGCTCAGACTCACATAGTCCAGTTGGAAATGTAATCAGATAACGACGTTTAAATGGGTAAATTTCCGTTCGGTTCCGTTCTGAGAGTGGGTTCGCATGTCCAAAAGTTCATATGTCCACATATTTAATCTAAGCATCCAGCTTGTGAGCCTTCAACACCTGATTTCATTTTAGTGTCACTGCTTTTTTGTGGGTTAAAATAGTGTAGTAATTCCACAAAAAGGAGGTATTGACTGTCACGACCACAGACTACACTTCCCAGCATCCATCGCTCCTTTCATGTCATGCCTGCACCGTGTGTCACCTTCATTTATGTTCAAACTTCCTGATTTACTTCAGCTGTTTAGTTTCCATCTCATTAGTTCGGTTGTAAACCCTGCATTTATTTAGTGTTTCCTTCATTTGTGTGTGTCGCACTGTTATGGTTTCAGTCCCTGCTCGGTTTCCCTCTTCCTCGTGTGTGTATCACACCATTCCTGTTTGCTGTGATTTGGACTGTTTGTGGACTTTGTATGCTCAGGTCTTAGTTTGGTTATTGCACTCAGTTCTCCAGTGTTTTTTCAGTTTCTTAATAAAGCTCTGCTCTGTACCGGCTTCTAATGTTCATCTCCCGCTTTTTGCCCAAGCATGACAGTCAGTAACACAACCACTTCTTCATAAAGCCTAATTATATTTGAGTAAACAACAACGTTCTGCTCGCCTCGGTTAAGCGCCAGAGATGTGAACTGACCTAACGCGCTGACACGCAACTTGAAATTCTGCCACAGTTTTTCCTTTTGCACTTATTTATATCATTTTCACTGTATTGCTCAGGCACGTTCACATCTTTGAAAGTTAGTCGAAGGTTCACATCTGGGGGACTTGCTGAATTTAATGGATGATTTAAAGGATTACCCATGTTGTTCAAGCAAATAACATTTTTTGATTTGGATTCAGTCAGGTCACTATTCCACTCTATTCCAACGGAGACGTGCAAATGAACACTTTCTATTTGCACTGAGCTATTGAGTCCCGTATGATAACCAATTTGTTAGGCTGCGTGTAAACACCACTGTCATGTTCATGGAAGTTTGAAAAGACTTGTACGTGTTCCCATTTGCATTTATGCCATTTTAGCAGACATCCTTATCCAGAGCGACTTGCAATCCAAGCAGTTGTGCGTTACTCATTGACCCAACTGGACCTTCTGGCCCATAGCCCACCTCATAACTGCTAGGCCACCTCAGTCCCATCATGTCATGGCTGTAACGCTCTTGAGCAAATCATCCTTGATTGGTATCAGGGGGCCGGTGTGTCAGAAAAACATCACAAACAAGAAGTTCTTAAGTGAGCCTGTATTATTAACGAGTGATTGGAGGTGCCAATCACTGCCCAATCACTGTCAGTAATAATATGGTGGTAGAAATACTTATCCATCACCCTTTTTCTTTAAATCAATACTTGCAATGCCTGACTGTGCAAGAAAAACATATTTGCAGGCTTACTCCCTTCATTAATTACAGCCCAAAGTGCAGCCATAGCCTGTACTCCTGGGGTGCATTCGTAAAGGTTCTAAGAATACTCTGAGAGCTCCTAACTTGGCCTAAAAACTCCTAGCTATTACTTATACTGCTGATCATTTTCATAGTCTATTCATCTGTTGGATAACCTATGAACTGGAGGAAATGCGTCTTCGCTCTTTTCAGGTATCATACCGTGTCTAATCTGTTTAACTGGTGGGGTTGGATCATATGTAGCTTTCATTTTGGGTGTACACCATGGTTGCACCTGGGTAGGAGATGTGAGCGCATCTCTAATAAGGTCAACAACAAACATTATTCCTGCACGATCTAATCAGTAGTGTTTGATTAACTCAGTTATTCAGTGTTTGGAGAATTTCTGCCTCATCATCTGTCCGGATTTTTCTCCTCTGCTTAAGAGAACTTATAAGCCTCCTAAAAGGAGTCCTCCTAACAGTTTTTCACCTTGGAACCTCTTAGGAATTAAGATGCTTCATGAGTAGCTTTTGTCTTTGAGGATCTACTTGTAATTTTAAGAAGAAGCTCACAAGTCTAAGATTTTTCTTAGAACTCCGTCACTAGGAGCTACTCTTAGCACTAAATCTTTAAGAATACGACCCCTGGCTTTTAAAGGACTTTCTATACATTGTACTGGACTGCCAAAATGGAGCCGAGTTAAACATGGCTTTGTTGTTTTTGGTGGTCTTTTTAGGGTGTGCTCACACTAGGCGATCTGCACTGTGCCCAAATAGCTGGTTTGCTTGACTAGCGTGATCAGCGCCCAAAACGACTCCAAAAAGCCACAAAGTACAAGGCTGGAGTTCATTGTGCTGTGCAAGCAACGTTTAAGCGCAGTGTGAGCACGGTGGGGGAGGTTCATGCACTGGCATGGCAACCCTGGCGTAGTGTGAGTACTCCCTTAGTTTTGCTTTTCAGTCAGCCAGAATGAAAGACAAGGATTTGTTCCTCAGTAAGAATAGCTGTGATTAAGCCAAAATGTCTTCCCTTTGATATGTAGTGCACTATGAAGGGTGTAAATTGATTCCATTATTCCAAGCTGTGGATGGTGAACTACATAAGAAGTGTAGAGTCAGTATAGATTCAGCTTCGTTCTACTTTTGGCTACTTTTCTTCAGCCAATCAATGCTGCAGATCCACGAGCAGAGGTGGGAGTTAAACTCCCTACCTACCTCACCAGTCGTGTGCTCGTTTTCTGGTGAGCTCACGTTTGGACTAGAGACTGTTCCAACTCGGTTGATGTATTCAGAGACTTTTTTGTGTAAGTTCCTCATGTTTGTTTGGGTGACTTTCAGCTACTAATTCGTACCGAGCTGTAAATGGTGTTTATAAGTGTATGTACCTGTCCTATTGTAGGTAGTACTCCTTTGTATATTCTCTCTAACCTATAACTATATAAACTGGATCACGTTCTTTTGTTGAGTCTCTGGTTCATCCGGCTGATCTTGTGTGGTGTTCCTAATACTGTCTATCAATGCATTTTTGGCTTCTGTAAAACAAAAGTATCAGGTCCATCATACCATCCTCTTAAGTATGTTATTGTGTTATTTATAATTACTGTGAATTTCCATAAAGTCCGGTCAACGACCTGTTCCACAGAACATAATGCGGTCCCTAAATGGCGCGTTGCTAAATTAGATTCATGACAGATTATATGCCGGCACAGCCCTCCCCATTTATCTGGGCTTGGGACCAGCAGTTTGACTGGACTATTCAACCTCCATGTTGCAAGTCTGACCCAGGTTTGAAGCCAGAGCCCCTGAGATTGCCGCTTCCAGCAGCTGGCTCCGCCCAATGAGTCACCGAGGCTGCTGTTGCAGAAAACAGTGAACTATCCATGAGCTATTTCAGTAAATGATAATCAGGGAAAGGAGATCATTTGTGAATTATGTGGTGTCACATCTTTATTGACGTTACGCCAGATTGACTGGTGGTCGATGAATGACAGGCAGCTGGGTGTCGCACCCTTGGGAGTGTTTCCGTATCTCGATCTCTACACCCCCTCAGTTCACCTCTGCTCTGCTGCACTCTGGCCTTTGTGAACTAGAGCAGCAGTTGTTTAGGTGTTCCTCTGCCTGAAAAGTGCAGCTTTGATTGAGGCCGGATTAAGGCATCCTGTACTGTCCGTGTGAAGGTGGCATGACTTTGAAGAACATAAAAATGTGTTTGAAGTGCTGAGGCTTTGTGCCGAGGCAGTGCAGTAGGTTATCGCTCTGGTGCTTGCATTAACCTAACGGTTGTTTTTTTTCTTTTCTTTTTTTTCTCCCTCTGATTCACTCCGTCCCTCTTCATGTTTCCATCCAACTGTCTTGCGTTCATTCTTGCATGCGCTTCCTTCCTTCTTCCAAACTTTCCATGGCTGTCATGCTTTTCTATTGTGCTTTTCCATCTCCCCCTCTACCCTATTCTCTTCCTTCCTTTCATACTATCTCCCCTGTGTACTTCCTGTGGTTTGTTTCTTTTGCTTTGTTTTCCTGTCATCATCCTATTGCCTTGTAATTTTCCCTCTGAATTCATCCCTCCCTCTGTCCTCTGTATTTACCCCCTTCCACGCCGACTCTTTCTTTTAAATAACCCTCATTTCCTGTCTGTCTTCCCTTGCCCTTGCCATATTCCTTCTCACTTTCTGTCTCTCTCTCTCTGAATTTCTTTTCTAAAGCAGGTAAGGGGGCCATGCCGGCCACCGCTCCCCTGCTGCTCCCCTCCGCCATCTGCTGGTGGCCTGTGGTCCTGCTCCTGCAGCTGCCACCCCTGCTGCTCCTCGCCCACGGCAGCCCCCCTGTCTTTCTCCACAATTCGCGCCTCAACCACCTCCTGTTGGACCCGAGCTCAGGTCATGTCTACGTGGGGGCTGTCAACGAACTCTACCACCTCTCGCCGGAGCTGCGTCTCCTGTCATGGGGCAAAACTGGGCCCAAGCTGGACAGCCCCGACTGCTTGCCCCCAATCGAGCCCAAGGACTGCAGCCAGGCTCGGCAAACCGACAACACCAATCAGCTGCTGCTCCTGGAGGGAAAGCAGGGGTCGCCACCTCACAGCCTGATCGTGTGCGGCACCGTGCTGCAGGGCATCTGCGAGAAGCGCAGCCTGGCCAACGTGTCGGTGGTCCTGTATCACACGCCCAACCCCGTGGACACGCAGTACGTGGCCGCCAACGACCCGCGCGTCTCCACCGTGGCCGTGCTCACCGAGCAGAAGGGCTCAACCCTCATGCTCGTGGGTCGGGGCTACACCAGCAAAGGGCCCGGCGGCATTCCTCCAATCACGACGCGCCGCCTGGAGCAGCACAAGGCCATCCCCGCCTTCTCCCACGAGGAACTAGGCAAGCTCGTGGTGGGGAGCTACTCGGAGTACAACAACCAGTTTGTGAAGGCGCTGCGACACGGCACGCGCGTCTACTTCCTCTTCTCGCGCCGCGACGTGTACAGAAGCCGCGAGTATCGGACCTACATGTCGCGCCTCTGCGCCGGAGACCCCAGTTTTTACTCTTACGTGGAGGTGCCGCTCGCCTGCTCCGGCGGGTACAACTTGGCGCAGGCGGCCGCCATGGGCAATCACCACGGAGAGGCTGCCCTCTTCGTCGCCATGGCAGTGGGTCAGGCGTCGACGCCCACGCCCACGGGACGCTCTGCGCTGTGCGTGTACAGAATGGCCGACCTGGACCGGGCGCTGGAGCAGGCACAGCTCCTGTGCTACACGAGGGAAGGGAAAGGAGACGGGAACCAGGAGGGCGCCTACATCGAGTACGAGGTCTCTTCCAAGTGCCTCAAACTTCCTCAGGTGAGTTTATCCCTTTCATTTGGTAATTGCAGGTTTTAGTTTGTTTAGTTTATTTAACGTCGCTCATCATCAGCAATGGCCATTCAAAGACAGACACAATGTGTTTTTAGTGAAAATGTGCCACACTTTACCCGGTTGCCAATCATCGCTGATGTGTGCTCCCATTTTTATTTGACTATAAAGAAACTCCTTACTGGTCATTTTTCTCCTTCTGTTTTGCTACTCTATACATCAGAGTGGGTGCAGAAGCTCTAAGACGCATTGTTTACTGTAAATAAACCCGAAGTGATAGATGCAGGTGATTAGATGGATGGATAGCTTTGTCGAAGGAGTTTTATTTTGCCGTACCTACATTAGACACATGGCTCTGTTGTTACGGAGCAGTCTATCGTGTTTTCAGACTGGTGTGTGATTGTGAGAAGTTGGGAGCAAAGACAGAAGGAGCAGGCTCATTTATTATTTGCTGCAGAACAGGAAGGATTAAAATTGTATACAATGCCCTGCATAGCAAACTCCTAATTTGAATGAAAATAGAACTACTTTCCTTTGTGAAAGTCCCATTTTTATACCGTGACAAAATGAATAACGAAGTGACTAAGCGTGATTGAGCTATATGCACGGACTAATAGAAATACAAAATTAAGGTGATACTTATCCGGCTAGATAGTTTTCTGCCAATTTATATGATAATTTCATGTTGTTTTAAACAAGGCCAGAGTAGATATGACAAATTGCGTGCTAATGGAGTGCAGCGTGCTTATTTATTTGGTTTCAGAGTCTGCAAGAAAATATTAATTTGGGAGTTTTGTGCTTGCAAATTGCGCATTATGCTCCTTCTTTTTGCTATCTTAGTTTTAATTAAAAAAAAAAAAAAAAACGGAAATGTGGGCTGAGTTTCAAATCTCAATTCTTGGCGGTGGTGGATTTTATTAGTCAAATTTTCTTAAATGCACTTTCTGTCTGCGCTGTCTTTTTTTATAAATAGAAAAAAAAAAAGTTTTATTGCTCGTAGCAGCATTTATTACCAGGTAACAGTGTCATGTTCTTTCTGGGGGAAAAAAAAAGAAAATGTGTAGATACTTGCAAAAAAAGAAAATGTTAGAGTAGAGCACATGGTATCAGAATCGCTCACCTCTAATATGCGATCTGGGCCACAGACGTGTTTTTTCTTTATTTATTTATTTACTCCGAGGGTTAATTTTCTGCACATTCGCAGAGTCTTTTCAAAGATCCTCAGCCACACCTAGAAGTCGCTTGAAGAATAAATGAGGTAAACAATGGAACCGAGTGTAGCTCCTGCTCGACTAGAAAGAAAAATCTGCAGACACTGCAGCTCTTTGTGGATACAAAAGAAGTCCACTGGGTTAAGGATACAGAGGCGCTGAATAACCTGATTAAAGTGCCAAAGCCCAGGTGCTATTTATACATGAGCATGTGTATAATCAGATAACTACAGAAATCCACGCTGTTGCCGTACTGTTTGAATTCGTTGTGGTTTTGTGATAGGATTAAGTAGAGTAAATCCAAGCAGCCCACATTAAGGAGCTAGGCAGCTTAACTGCATCTTCCTTTCTATTTGATTTATTTGAGGAAATTTACTGTCTTGAGGAGATGTATTCCAGCTCACGGCCGGCGTGCTGCATTGTTTCTGCTACAGTGTTAACAAAAACTTGCTTCAAGATTGTATATTAGACCTACTGTATATAAGACCACAAAAGACATGGTAGAAATCATCTTGAGAATCAGAAGTTAAGATTTAATGACCGTTTCCTTTGAAGCAGATCCTTCTGCGTTGCCAGATTATGTCCCCTGCCGCCGGGTTATTTTTAATCACCTCGAGCCAGGAGGCATTTCCTTAGGCTGGGAGATGTAATTTGTCAAAGTCACATTTTGTTGCTAGTTAGCAGTGAACTGGATTAGAAGTTTATGCTGTTTGCTATAAATAGATTTGCTCATTAGTGCCTTTTTAAGAGTGTACAAAAAACAATGGTACAAAAACAAGTTCATTTTCTCGTGGTGTCTTGGCCCAGTGGGTGTTGAGCAGCAGTTTTGGTTTCAGCCCAAGAAACTGAACGTAGCCTGACTGCAGACACCAGAAGAAAGTGTCCCATTTGAGATGTTTTTAACGTGGCCTGAATCCAGCACTAGGTAACGGGTTACTATCTTGAACCGACCTGAAGAACATGGAGCTGCTTGACACCCCCTCAGAAGTGAACAAACAAAGTTAGCACTTGTTCCACTAAAGCTGTTATTTGTGTTAAGGTGTAGCGACTGGTGAAGGAAGATGTGATTGAGAGCCAAAAGTTTTAGGACATTCTGTGGAGATCATGGTAGCTGCATCTATACACCCTCACATTGTTACATTTAGTCATGTAGCAGACGCCTTTATCTAGAGCAGCTTACAACTGATACTGGGTTAAGGCCTTTCCTCAAGGACCCAACAGTGGAAGCTTGACGGGGTGGCATTTGAACCTTTTGGTCCACGGTCCAGTACCTTCACTGTTACAGTCCAACATGTCAGTGGACCCACAATGGACTACTGACCCTTCATGTCCTACACGCCCCATTCTTTAACACTAGGAAGCCCAGGATGTTGAGTGTTTGAAATGTGGATTTAAAAATATTAAAATGGGTCATACAAATATCAGAAAGACAAAGTTTTGATTATTATTTATTTATCGCTAAAATCAAACACGCAGTACTGGGCTACAGGCACAGCTAGAGTACTCGCGGCCAACACAGCCCTGTCCTGTACAGCTCCCACAAACTGCTTAAGACATTTGTCACAGATAGCTGGAGTTTTGTTTTGCTTGCAGTGTCTATTCACTCGGCACTGCTTCCTTTCCTTCTTAATCTGCTTCTGTGGAAACCTGGGATAACAGAGTGCTGGTTCCATGTCCTTTGCCTTCATTTGATCTTCATAGGAGTTTCTAAATGCTCAGGTGACCTAAGTAAAAAAAATACGGGAACGTACATCATTGAGGATTTGCTAGGGTTAAAAAATGCGACTCGTTTCATTAAAAACACATTTGTGTTTGAGACTTTCTCTCAATACTAATAATTACTACAAATAAAAGTGAGATACCAGTGTTTCTTCATACCATCATACTGTCTCCAGATCTTTGAATATTGGACTGGAATACCGTACTATCCAATGCTTCCCTCAAACCATAATTAGTTGTGGCCACGGCTTAATTTTATTAATAAGGAATGCCACCAGGAGGGCTCTGTAATATTGTCGATTTATTCTTATGAACCTAACACAGTGGTACCTCGGTTCTCGACCATCTCAGAATGCATTTGACTAGAAAAGTATGTGTCTGTTCTCATCGTTTGCTTGATACTCGGCGCACTCGCTTAAACTTGTCGTGACTCGTTTCAGCCCTAAAACTCGATTCACGATTCAGTACTCAGTGATTCAGATTCGCAATAGCTCTCGCTCAGAAAAGCTGCGCTATGGTGTTTTTCTTTATTTTGAATCTGCAGTACTGTCTTCTTAGAGCAAATAAGTCCTGGGTCCTGAAAAGGTTAGTTTATAAGAGCCAACCAAAAGCAAAACAGGAGCTGAATGCTCCAGAACACAGGCTGCAGTTAGGTAACCAATAGAGTAAGCGCTTTGCACTTTCAATCCATTACTCGCTAAATTGCATGAGATTTTATAAAATAAGCTTTTTGTGTTGATGTCAGACTAAAATATGCTCTGATATAATAAAAGTCACAGATCCATAGACAGGGGTGGGTCATTATCAAAACTAATACATCACAAAATGTAGTCCATTTTGTACAACACGTCCGCACAGCCTTGGAAAGATCGGATTTGAGCCACTTTTACCTGCTGTGTGATGCCACTATTCGTTTAGATGAAGTGATGCTCAGGTATAGGGTCTTACCAAAACTCAAATGCTTCTGAAAAGAAATGTGGCTGCCTAAACAAAGACCTGAGGATTTGTGTAAAAGGTTGCAACGAAAGGTGATGGAGGCAAACAGAGTGCTTTAACGGAAAAGCTGAAATGTATTTTAGAGCACATGGACACGGCGCTTTTCCCCGTAATCTACCTTCTGCCTGGTGCATTTCTGCATGCTGTAATTGAGGCAAAACAGCAATTACACACACTCCCTTTCCTCAAACTGTCCACTTTCAGCAGTTCAGAAGCTGGCCCTTGTTAGCAGGTCTGAGCCCATTAGTGAGGTCAGGGTGTTTTTCTGAGTGCCGCACGAGGGGAAGACGGATCAGGGCCGACTGCCCTAGTGTCACGGCGCTGTAGAGCAGAGAGGGGCCAGCTGCCTGGGTGCTGACACAGATTAAACTCCAGCTGCCAGGCCCAGCATTAATCCACACAGTTGAAAGTGTGGGACCGGTAGCCTGGCACAAATCCACAGCCTGTGCGAGTCGCGGCCGTGAGAGCAGAGATATGGAAGTGCTTCGAGACGAGCCGATCGTATCAGTCCGTCCGCACTGGACCCGCATCGTGCTGTCAGGTGTTGAAGTGAAAGAGGAGCTCAATTAATCAGTCGGCCTGCTGGAAACGAGCGCAGTAATAAGGAAGCCAAATCACAGTTCGAATGTTTGGTGTTGGAAATGAAGGGCGTGCCGGCGGACCTGCTGCTACATGGTGCAATACTAGGTAACGGAGAACATTTCACAGTCAGCATGAAACGAGGCTTTTACTGCCTCGCGCTCTCGGAGGAAATCCACCATTCATCTGAACGAAAGAGAAAATAAACCGTGGGACGCTCAGGTTAGCTGTGTGCAAAGGCAAGGAGCTAAATCACAGGGGGCTCTTAATAGGATGCTGGGGGAGGAGGACACAAAGCGAGCCGTGTCTTTGGGAGAGAGCGGAGGATTTGTGTGTGGGTAAAATTAAAAATCAGGTTCATATTGGGGGATGGTTTCAGATTGAGATTCTGTGCTGGGGGTAGGACGGGCAGGTTGAGGGGCTAAATCCAGCTTAGATTTAAGCAGCAGCTGGTTTAAGTTGGCTGACCCACATCCTCTCCATCCAGCATAACACACACAGACAGAGATGCACCCTGGTTTAGATTTAGTCATTTAGCCGACACCCTTTTCCAGAGCGACTAGCGCAGGTTTGGGTTTTGTCTATTGAAATGTCTTCGGAGGGCAGCATTACACACGATTGGTTCTGTGAGGCGACCAATCAATTCTGCGAAAAGCGCTCGAAAGCGAGCAGCTCCGCTGTTCCTCTTCAAATGGATGAGAAAACTGCTGAATAAACCGCTACAGTACTGTGCAAAAGTGTTAGGCCACCCATTACATTTGTTTTTAGGCAATGGTATAATGACCACATAGTGTAACCTTGGGAGTCGAATTTATTTTTGGTTCCAAAAAGTATCCGTAAGTAATGTAAAGGATTATCTGTACCCAACCCCCAAATGATCGTTTTTTTATGCCTTTATTCCTATGTTATTAATGATTGAAGGCAGGAATAAAGTTAAATAATGTAATTCAATGCCAAAAATCAGTAGAAATAAGAAATTAAAATGAATCTTTATAGCCACCGAGGCGAACACGGTTTCGACACGTCTTATCACTGGAACAGCAGCACCGACCCTGAGGGCGTGTCTGAAATCACACCCATAGACTGTTAGGATATTATAATAAAGCACTATAATATACAGTGGAGTCTCAGTATTCGAATGCCTCTTCACTTGAACAATTCGGAATTTTTGTTGCCCCCAAATTTGTACCTTAAATGAAAAATGAAACACTCAATCTCCATAGATGAGGCACACAATCCAGTCGGTGGCGATAATGCACCAATACAGTATGCCAGTCTCCATGAAACCCAAAAGAAGTCGAGCTAGGATGTGATCATGGGCATATTATGTGTATTATATGAATGTTTTTCTTATTATATTATGTATATCAGTCTACGGGTGCGATTTCAGACACTCCCTCAGTCTCTGTCCCAGTGTTGAGACGTGCCAAACCTGCATTCATCTCCATGGCTATAAAGTTTCATGTTATATTTCACTCATTTAGTGTGTTTATTTTTGTATTACATTCCTTTGCTTTGTTTGCTTTGAATCATAATTACATACATACAGCAGCATAAAAAACAATCATTTTGGGGTCAGGAATGGATACATCCTGTTTGTGACTTTTTTTTGAGGGAATTTGATTCTGACTCCAAACAAATCGGAGTTCCAACGGCCTTCTGGAACCAATTAAGTTTGAATTTCGAGGTTCCACTCTACATAACTGTCATCGCGAACTAGTTCTTCTCTTGCCCTATTGGACTGAATTTTCAAACTTGGATTTGTCCCTCCATAATCCTCTTTTCCACTGATCTTCTTAGCCTTTTCACCCAGTTCCTCTGTAAAAGTGGTTTCTAGGCTGCTGCCCTTTCAAACCGACCGTTCCTGATCAAGCTTTTTCTGACTGTAGAGGGGTCAGCTTTGGCATCTCAATGAAGATTCCAGATGCTGTTATGGCTCAAGTGTAAGGGGAGGGTTCGTTTCAAAGAAACTATGTATGTATAATTATTAATGGTCATTATACCATTGCTTAAAGAAAATCTACAATGGTCTGTAATGGTGGTCTAAGACTTTTGCACAGGACTGTATGTGCAGCTGTAACAGCATGTTACAGCAGCCTCACAGGACCAGTCGTGTGTAAAACTGCCCTCCGAAGAAATATCAATACATAAAACTCCAACAAACACGACGCACAAACGATGCAGCCTGGGTTTGAGCCTTGCCCAAGGAACCACCTTACTGGACCCCACCGCCCAGTACCTTCACTGTTCAGAAACAGTCGTCCCACGGACTGCTGACCACCGACCTTCAACCAGCCAGCCTTTCATCTCCTCCACAGCCCCTTCTTTAACCTTCAGCACTGCATCAACACCACATATACTCACCACACACTCGCACAGATACCCCCCACAAAGGGCTACGTCCACTGTTCACCCACCCACTAACCACACATTACACACACACACACACACACAAGCCAGCTCGTTAAGCTTTGGTTTGCTTTTGCTTGTGCCTTGGTCTTCGGCAAAGTAGTAGTTATAGTCAATAGTAGTGGTATGTGTGTGTGTGTGTGTGTGTGTGTGTGTGTGTGTGTGTGTGTGTGTGTGTGTGTGTAAGCCCCTCGTTGACTTTAATCATATGCCAACTTTCTGCCTTTCCCTCCCATTCTCTAAGCCTGGCTATTGTCTGTCAGCCGACTGCAACAGCTGCAGTTCTGTAGTAACACTAACTCAGGACACACACACACACACACACACACACCCCTCCACTGCGATCACAGTATTTGAATGCTCCGCTATCAGTCGATAACCAGTAAAAGAAATTCAGCCCTTTTTACTTTCCCCTTAACTTCTAATGACTGTATTGATTTCTCCCTGAGTGAGATGAATAGCGCCTGCTGGTGCCAGCGTTCAGATACGCGCAATTCCGCTTTCCTGGAACCTTCTGGAGACGGTTTCAGTCCTGCACCTGCTTTTGTTTTACACTTACAGACTTAATATTTAACAATTCCCATTAATTATTAATAGCATTAGTCAGCCCTACATCTCCATGGCTTATTCATGCACCGGCTGAGGACAAAAGGCCTAAGGAGTCAGCAGCTGGCACAGCGAGGGAGTAGGAGGTTACTCTTTTATTTATTCAGGACTCGTTTTAAGCCGTTCCTTATTCACACAGAAGACTGACTGTAGTTCATAGGTCACCTTGGCGCCTCTGTATGACTTCTGTAAGAGGCTCGAGTCACTTGAATGATCTGTCATGTGGAAATGCTTTCCAGTACATAGTTATGAGACTAAATGAAGAGTTCAGGTCAAAGAGTTTTACCCCTTACCCAAAATGTACACTCACTGACAAAAATGGTGGAGTTGAATGACACTTTATAGAAATGTAATGATGTGTGTATGTGAGAGGAAAAGGATAAGTTTATTGGGATAAGTACAATTTAAGGTAGGCTCTAGTACCCTGTTGGGCCGCCTCTAGTCTGGATACAAGATGAGATCCATTTGGGCATGGAGGCATACAGGTTCCGTGCAGTATGCTGTGGCATATTTTCCCACAGATGTTGCAGCTGAGCTTGTAGATCCACCGCATTCGTAGGTTGCCGAAGCTGGCGTCCCTGCTGGTCCCATAAATGCCAGATTAAATCTGGCAACCGAGCAGGCCAAGTAAGTGTTGCAATCTGGCGGAGACATTCCTGGCAAACCTGTTCCTGCTGAAAAATGCCAGTTGGTAGCCCTGCCATGAGAGGCAGCACTTGAAGGCCACATGATGTCCTGCACACATCGCTGAGCTGTTAGTGTCCCTCGTATCACTACTAGGGGTCTGTCGAATACGATGGCTCACCAGATCATCAGACCTGCAGTTGGGGCAGTGTGTTGCTCAGCAAAGACAGGATTGAAGCGCCGACCACAAGGCCTCCATACTCGAACCTGACTGTCGTCGAATTCCAAAAGTAACCTGGATTCATCGCTAAAGACGATCCAGTCCCAGTCCATAGCAGTCCAGGTTTCGCGTTCACGACACAACTGCAAACGAACGCAGCAATCTGACATTTATGCCTGGGTGCGTTATTTTTTTTCTTTTGGTGGAGATGATGCCTGTTCTATTAAATTGCACTCAAGCTACTAGTATAATGTAGCTAGCTAATGAAGATCGATGCCAGTACCAGCTTCTAGTGCATATAAATCATCAGACGCTCGTTTATAGTAAACATTACAGATAAGAAAGAGAGTTTATGATTAACAATAACTGATTTTTAATTATTCACCATCAAACACTTGAGTGCAGAGCTGTTTGTACAGATCACACATGAGCTCCAGAGCAAATAAAACAGGTGTGCCTATTCACAGTGCAGATAGAATCTCAATTCCCTTTTGGATTGTGTGTGTATGTTTAGCACAAACAGCAGTACAGTGGAATGTGTAACGGGGGTCGGCACGGTCACTGGTCTGACTTTCAGGACTGTAGGAGAAATGAATAAGATATTTATCCCCAGAGCACAATGCTAAGGGAGGTCTTTTTCTCTTAACCATTTGTGGTGGCCAAAGTTTGGTGCATCTATACTTTAAATGAAATGACTGATGCCTGTGATGGACTGTGATGGCCTAGCACTTAAGGACTGTGGACCAGAAGGTCTAGGGTTCAAATCCCACCACCGCCAAGCGGACACTATTGGGTCCCTGAGCAAGAACCTTAACCCACAATTGCATGGATTGTAAGTCACTGTGGATAAGGGCGTCTGCTAAATGTTCTATTCAGAACATGTTCTATACCAGTTGTAAAACACTCCAGATAATGGTGTCTTAATGGCTAAAATGTAATTTGTAAATGTCCACATTTGATTTTGGGACTGTGGTACCCCAGCGGTTAGGGTACTAGACTATGGAACAGAAGGCCCAAGGTTCAAATCCTAGCCCTGCCATTCCGCCACTGTTGGGTCTTTGAGCAAGACCCTTTAACCCACAATTGCTTGGATTGTAAGACTGTATCAGTTGTAAGTCACTCTGGATAAGGGTGTCTGCTAAATGACATGAATGAGATGCAACAAACATGGAATGAGTCTGAACACAAAAAGGTTTCAATCACACAAACTCTAAAAATGTGACATCGACCCCTTCAGACTAGGGTTTTAAATAGCAGAGGATTTGATTAAGGAAATGCGTGACTGGTTAGAGGAATCAGTACGCCACTGGCAACACAGTGCTGCATTCATGAGTGTGAGAGCATCTGAATGAAATTGGGATTGTTGGAAACAAAACAGCAGATGTAACACTAAGACTTCAAATCAAATGTGGAAATTTACAATTAGCAGACGCCCTTATCCAGGACGATTTATAACTGATATGCTCTTACATTGCAAGCAACGGGTTAAGGGTCTTGCTCAAGGACCCAACAGTGGCTCGTTGGCAGAGATAGGATTTGTACTCTGGACCTTCTGGGCTATAGCCCAATAACTTAACTAGTAGGCCACCACAGTTCAAATCAAAGACTTTCAAAATCATTTTAATGGTAATAAAATTCAGAAAGTAATTAAAACACTGTTTCCTTTGCCCTTCTGTGCCAATCGGTGCAGACACTGTTACATGGTTGCCAGGTCCGCTTATTATTCGTAGAGACTTCGCTACCTTTGGGATTGTTTCCATAGACCTGATTTTTTCCATAGTACACTTTTGTGGAGATTCTCAAACACTAGTATAGGCTCAAGAAAATGAAGAGTTTGATCATTTAAGTTTGCAGTTTGTCACATCTTTCTGTGAGCTTTCCCATTATCTGATTACCCAAGTGTAAGTAAAGTCATTGATGGCATTCCTGTAAAAATTAGATTTTTTTAGGGGATTATCAAGTGCAAACACACACGATGTGAGGGAGAAAGCCCTGGCTGTGCAGTGCATAAGTCGGAGCCGAAGTATGACGTAGCTCAGTTTAATGCACATTTCAAACTCCACACTTGTAACCCGAGTCTGATAGAGAGCACAAATCTGTGGAACAAAGTCTGACTTCATGACCGCAGTGCTGCTGTTTTTAGCTGTGCAATTTTTATTTTCTCTGGTTTCCTAGATGACAGGGTGTCATACGGTGTGAGAAACCACATAATAACACCTATTGAAGACCTCTTAAGGATGCTTAACAGGTGCCAATGTGACACAGGTCATACAGTGGTGTTTGAAAGTTTGGGAACAAAATCCTACACAGATCCTAAGAATAGGTGAAGAGAACCAAAATGAGCAAAATGATCCAATATTATACACCCACCAGTCACTTTATTAGGTACACCTTCTTGTTTCTGCACTCCTTGTCCCTTTACCAGTTCCACCCACCATTTAGGAGCACTTTGTAGTCCATCTGTTTCTCTCCATACTTTGTTCGTCCCCTTTACTGTGTCCTCTAATGGACAGGACCAGCACAGATCAGGTACTGTTTGGGTGGTGGATCATTCTCAGCACTGACACTGATGTGGTGTTGGTGTGTTAGCGTGTGTTATGCTGGTACGAGTGGATCAGATACAGGAGCGCTGCCGGAGCATTTAAACACCTCAGGGTCAGTGCTGGTCTGAAAATGGTCCAATAGGCAGCATCCTGTGAGCATTTGAGGATGACTAACACGAACTGTTCAGGAGCAGATGAGCTCCATCTAGAGGTGGAGCACTATGGTATATGTGTCTAATAGAGGGAACTCCAGCAGCACTGCTGTGTCTGATCCACTCGTTCCAGCACCATCAACACATCAGTGTCGCTGCAGTGCTGAGAATGGTCCACCACCCAAACAGCACCTGATCTGTTCTGGTTAAGTAATTGAACCTAGTAAAGTGATCAGTGAGAGTATACCTGTGAGGGGCAAAAGTATGTGAACCATGGTTTCAGTATTTAGGTCCGGAGGCGTTATGGCAAAAACATTATCACAATATTTAAACATTTTCATGATAATCGCAGATGAAATGCGTCAGTAGTGACAGATTCTTATAAACTGCTGTTCAGTGTTATCCCATACAGTTTTTGTGTTCTTTAATCTCTGCCCATATCCTCAATATGCTCAGGAAATCATAGTGTATCACCAGATAAATATCGTCATATTGAGCAGCCCTACTTCACCAGAGCCTGTATGCAAAAGCCTCTTTTCCATTAAGCATCAGGAAGCAGAGACAAATCAGGTCATCAGTTAAAACGGCTGTGTGGAATCTTATCGCAATCTCCAGAGACATTAGACGAGCCATCAGATGTAATCACAGATGCCATCAGTGCTCGTGTGAGGAATCAGCGATACCATTTTTAGTGTCATTTATAACACAGGAATGAGAACACATAAAAGAAAAACAACCACAATTTTGGTTTTAGCTTTTCTCTGAATGTGCTCAGAGATTAATTTCAGCTGCTTTTTAAATCTCGGTGCATCGCTGGTTTTTATTACCCCTGTCTGCAGGTCAGTCAGAAACGGGAAACCCCTTTGTCCTTCTATAACCTCTTTTTTTTGCGTAGAGAAAACAATAAGGCGTCTTGCCCCGAGGCTAGAATTAGAGAGCGCGGCTCCTATTCGTGTTTGCTCGCCCCATAGAGTAAGAGTACGTTACAGTGCAGTATATCATGTCGACGGTGCTGGCTAGGAGGAAGACGTCGCGCCAGCGCACTCATAGTGGTTTTGTGTTTGCACAGGATTCTGTGACTCAGTACCCGTGTGGAGATGAGCACACACCGAGCCCCATCGCCAGCGCCCTGCCTCTGAAAGCCGCGCCCGTCGTCACCCGGGCAACCCAGATCACGGCTGTAGCTGTAGCGACCGAGGCCGGCCACACCATCGCTCTCCTCGGGGACAAGAATGGGCAACTGCACAAGGTACCAAACGTCGCCTAGTGTGTGTGTGTATTCAAAAAGCAGCTGTGCTCATCAGAAGACATCGGTTATTGTGTGTATTTGTTTTGCGTGTGTACACAGTGATGTGTCATCTGATACCTGATGACTTCTCTGCAGGCCTGATCTCACTGGTTTAACTTTGTATCATGTGCTTTTATGATGGTTAGCAGTTAGTTGGCCTTCACTTGGAGTGAACTCACCTGGTTTGGGGCCCCTCCCAATTTACAAACTGGTTCACAGCAATGCTAGTGCGTTAATATGGCTTATTAGTCAGTGCAGGCTTTCAAACGGGAAGGAAGGGTCACCGGGGGAAGGAAGGGGGCGTCTGCAAAAGTCAGACTGCTTGTTTCTATTTTCCAATGACTTTTATGTGGACTTGCAAAACCCAAACCATGTCTGTGTCGGCTGTTTTAAAGCAGCAGAGGCTGGGAACGTTAGAGACGGCCCACGCCCTGATGAGTGCTCGTGCTACACAGTTTCCTTCTGCTCTGTTAGATTGTATTACCAGGGCACAGAGTGTTTTTGTAAATCGCCGAACAGCCGCTGGAATCAACTTGCATTCTTCTTGGGTCAAGGACAGTTATCTACTGCCTGACCCAGGCAAAGACAACAAGCTGGCATCCTGGTGCCAGCGTCTCTTGCATTTTGTACAGACCAGCTTGCATTTCCGCTGCTTTAAGAGCTTTGAGGTCATAATGAGATGGTTCGTAAGGTGCACTGTAAAAATAATGGCGCTGGAGAAACTGCTCCTCTCAGTAAGTAGCTGCTCAAATGAGGTTTTGATAGCATTTGCATTAGCAGTGAAGCTCCCATTTGTTTCATTGCAGTTCCCAGTAAAACCCTCTGCATTATTCATGGCTCATTTTATTGGTGGTACAAGCTCAGATTGTTGACATGACAAGACAATTAGGCTTCCCTGGGGTCCCTAACACTACCGGGTTCTCGTACCTGCATATCTGTGCTGCTACTAAACTGAACGGGATAATGTAAAGTCAGACAAACGACAAAAGGTCCAACCCGGTACTAGCAAAGTGTCCAGTGAGTGTAAATCTCATAAATAACCACTGCGTAAATGGATGTATTTAGAGGTAAAGAGCCATTTAGAACGTCATCTACTCCCATTGTTTTTAGAGTTCAGTTAGCGGGTCGTTGGGTGTTGAAGGTTATACTGGGGTTCTTCATGAGCTTTGAGCTTTGTATCAGATTCCTAACCTCTTGGATGGTGGCTCTAGCGGTAGCATCGTTCACCCTGGGCGAGTTCCTACACGCGTATCTTAGTCAGAGATTACAGATCAAATCGCTCCTGTCTTACTCAGAAGCTGAAAATATCTGCGTGGTGGCTTGAAGAAGAAAAGAAGCCAGAGCAACAAGTCGTCTTAAATCTCTGTGCTGTCTCTACCGGTCCCACAGGCGCTCATGATCATTTGTTGCCGTCAGCTTTTGTGTTTTATAGCTTCTAAATGTGTACACAGCGGGAAGCTTCCTTAAAACGGCGTCACCGCTGTGATGGGGTGTGTAAACCAGAGTGTGTAATGTGTGTTTGAGTCAGCTACTGGTGGTTTATGATCTCACTCGCTTTGGCTGCTTTTGAGTTGTGGAATGTCTACACTCAGTCTGATCTGGTCTGGCCTAAACAGGATTCCTGCAGATTCTTAAAGGTTTTACATTTACGTTACTCCTACAAATGAAAAAGTCTCGTTTTTACCTTTTTAAAGACGTACTAAATATGAAGATGAACCTTTGAGGACTGAGAACATTTGTAGGGATGCACCGCATATTTGGTAACTGAAGTTATTCGGCTGAAAATGGTCAGAATTATTTCTATAGCACTTTTTACAATGGAGCGTTGTCTCAAAGCAGCTTCATAATTTCGATTATCTTCTAATATCTAATGTCAATCCCAAAAATGAGCAAGCCTGGGGTGACGGTGGAAAGGAAAAACTCCCTAAACATGATAAGGAACAAACCTTGGGAGGACCGAGACTCAAAAAGTTACCCGACATACAGTATTTGGGCGGCTTAGATGGTATATGTAAACTAAATTATCTAGTTAAGTTTATAATGATAGTTTAAAATCAGAAACTAAATAAATATTTACAGTTTTTAAAAAAAGTATGTTTATGTGCACTTTAGGCTTGGGTGATGTAAATTTAGCCAAACAATAATAGGGTTCCAAATCCGGTCAAAACCTGTGAAAAACCAATAAACATTTTTATATCAAAGCATCTGTTTGCTTTGTATTTTCAGAACAGGGTTTAGGGGTGAAGTGCATACACAGCATGTGTTTTTATTTTCTACTTAGACGTTGGCAAACTGCCAAAAAATTCTAGCAATAATGAGGAAATGCAGGTTCGACAGAACTGTCTGGAGGAAGAAGAATACATTGCCTGGCTCTTATCTGTGAGTGATGTATTTGTGCTCAGGTGCAAAATATGTTGTAAGACGTCCAAAGGAGGAAGCGTGCGGATTAAAAGGCCTCGATTCCAGCATAATACGAGATGCACCATCATTATGACTTGTGTGTTGGACCGTCTGCTGCTTCCTGCTGTTCCAGACGTACCTCTGATTACATCAGCTGCTCAGAGTTCATGCACACCGGGCCAATTTAGAGAGACCAGTGTCGGAATGTGGGAGGAAACCCGAGTATCCGGAGTAAACCCACACAGATATGTGGAGAACGTACCAACTCCACACAGGTGGAATCCAGTGTTGGGATGGAACGGGGATCTCTGGAGCTGTCAGGCAACTGCGCCACAGTGCCACCCCTCTGCCATTAGAGAAACTGTTATACAGTATAAAAGATTTGAAGAAATCTGGCCTTCACCTTTTGTGTTTCAGCCTTAGTGATTCTCTGTGAACAAGAAGTTAGTTTTTTAAATTGGGCAATGAGAAGAGAGTAAAAAAAACAACAACAAAGTTTAGATTCACAACAATTTTCTGCACTCAGCATCTGTTAAAATAAAATGGACATAAGTGCTGTATATCAGGTTGTGTGGTTTTGTTGTGCTGCTGAAATTTCTTTGAGGTCATAAAAAGCATAGAATTTGTATTTTTCTTTTCTTTTTTTGTGAAATAACACTGTAGAAGCCGTGTGTGAGAGATGCCTGACTGTGTGTATGTGCTTTATATATATATATATGTGCATACGGAGCTGTGGTTCTCAAACTTTTTCAGCATCAAGGCAGCCCGGTAAATAATTCCCACATTGAGAGCGCACAAATAAAATCCTTCATGACTTTAACATCTGTGGAGTGATCTTTAGAATGAGGTTATGCTTATCTATAATTACCTCTTTTTGCTGGTGGCTTGAGTTGTTGCTGTGTTTAGACTGAATACAAATCGAAAAAAAAATTGGCGCTATGTAATTTCCCCTTTCGGAAAACCATTTTCTTCAACAACCACCCAAACTGATTCTAAACTGAAGCGATAATAATCACCTACTATTTAGATGCTTCATAAGCTGGCTTGAAATAACGTTTATATAAGCCACATCTTAATGCCTAATCATGGTATGCTTTAGGCTGAAAACGTCTTACTGGTTTGCAGCAGCCACTTTGGTTTGCAGCACTTCTCCTATATATATATATATATTGGTCAGAGTTTGTTCTGTGTGTTCAGTACAGTTGTATTTCTACTCACAAAAAATCTTTAATCTTGGAATCTTTATGTGTATGAACGTAATGATGATATATGTGAGTGATTGCAATAACAGAGCAATGATAAGTTTATTGGGGGAACTGTACAATTGAAAGAGATACAGTTGGGCATTGAAGGCAAAAGAGTTCTGTATGGCATCCTGTGGAACATTTCCCCACAGATGTTACAGCTGGGTCTGTAGATCCTCATCCATCACACTAGAGGTTGGTCCAGCGTGGTACTTTCCACAGCAAAGGCAGGATTGACGTGCTCACCACCTTCAGAACCTGGATTTGTCCCCAATGACAATACGGTTCCGTCCATAACAGTCCAGGTTTCTCATTCGTGACACCACTGCAAATGAAGGCGACGTTGACTGGCTGTCAATGGCAGGACACATAATGGCCGCAGTGACAACAAATTTCCTTCCGCTAAGCACCTAGAAATGGTCCGGGCGGAGACAGGGCTGTGTAGTGAAGGTGCCCCCTGTGCCTGCTTGGTGGAAAATGAAACTGTGGGAGCTGCTCGTTTTGTGCTTGGCAAACGATCCTCTCTGCTGGTCGTCTGTCTGGTGTGCCCGTGCCGTCACGTAGTCACCGCTCCCAACACCTCCTAAGAGCCAAGTCAGAATGGCCTGGATGGCGAGCAGTCCATTGAAAGGTCCATCCTGCTTCCCTCAGTCCAATGATGCACCCCGTCTCAGTCTGTCAACTGGACAAAATGGCTTCGAGTGCATTGTAGGTGCATGTCTACGGGAAACGATCCCTCACCAAGAGGTACACTTCCCAAAAGTAGCCTCCGGGAGCCTTTTTATAGGGCAGGGGTTGGGGTGTGGGGTGGGACGACTTGTACGCCCTCTTGTTGTGAGACCCAGTGTCTAATAAATACATCATTTCCATATCTGCCTGAGACTGAGATTTGCAGCAGTCCAACATTTCTATCTGCGTACTTTTTTATTTATTTATTTTTTGGTAAACAGATGCGCCTGTGTGTTTGTGTGTGTGAGAGACAGTCATGGGAGGGGATTGCAATGGTAAGGATGGACGGTTGGACCCCCTGGTGCATTATGGGTGGACTAATAATGACAGCAACGGTATCAGCTGCTCCAGGCCTGAATGAAATATTACTTGCAAGATCTAAACATGCTGCTTGTTTCGGTGCCAAACTCCTCAGGCTAGATGCATTCCAGCCTTAGCTTGCTATCACACCCCTATTCAGCCACGCGCCTTGCGTGTGTGTGTGTACGCTTTATGCATTTAAGTATGTCTGCCTGGCAGAATGTAGTTGAACAGGAAAGGCTGTAGTTGGAACAACAGTCTAGTGCAGTTTTTGTGATGTCCTCTACCCCAGTGTTACGGCTGAGCTATGCCCGTGTTGTGTATTTCCCTGTTTGTGTGTCGTGCTTTGGATATGGCCATTAGATAATGACCATATATTGTCCCAAAAACTTGGATTTTTCACTCCGTAATTCTCTTCTCCAGTGAATTTCATTCTAATCTTTGGGAGTTTCAACATATCTTAGCCTTTTCACCATGTCCGTCTTCTGAAAAAGAGGTTTCTTGGCTGCTACCCTTCTAGAAAGACCATTCCTGATCAAGACAAGGGTCAGCTTAGCTTCTAGCCTGATTGTTTTCAGATTTTTAATAAGGCATACAAGTTTCTTGTATTTTTTGGTTGCTTTCTAATAAAGAGACTGAGAAATATTATATATGGCCATTATGTAATTGCCAAAACAATGGTATTTCTGATCTAATGGTGGCCTAGGACTTTTGCACAGTACTGTATATATGTTCAGTATGTCCATAATTTCTCTAAATATACAAGTCAAGTCACCAAATACATCTTTACACAGCTGTGTGTTAATTGCTTCATGCTGGTTGGTGTTTGCTTCACCAGCAGCTTTTTAGTTTGCTCTGATTTCCTGTGATTCAAGTGGTATGTATTTACTGCACTCACATCCATCATCTCTGTGATACAGGACTTTATTGGCAGCCTGTAGAATAATACAGTTCATGGCATCTGTGTATTAAACTGGTTTAGAGGAAAATGGGGATGTGGACAGAAAAAGCACTCTGTGTAACTGAGCTGTGCATGAATGTGTGCAGGTGTTCCTTCATCCCAATGGTACGAGTGCTCTGTATGAATCGGTGCCTGTGGACACTCAGAGCCCTGTTAATGCTGACCTGCTGCTGGATTCGACCGGCCGCACGTTTACGTCATGACCGAGAAAAGGTGCCGTTAAGCATAATAATTACACACACGCACACAATTTATATACAACACAACACCAAACAGCGCTTACTAATAAGAGGTACCATTAATGTGTTTAATTGCCCGACAGCTGTGTGAACTCACTAACCCACTAACCTCTCAAATGGGAAGCTGCATTTTAGCCGAGAGTCACAGACAGCAGAGAGAAAGCAGGAAACCACTCGATCACCCTGTTATTATACTTACTGTACCATCATCATTCACACCTCATTCTCCTTTATATAGCGTACATGACACCCAGCTCCATTAGCACACGCTTCAGTTTTATACGGACGGAAAAAAACACACAAGTTTTGAAAAAGGACACGTGTGTATTAGTGTCGTCCTTCACACCGAGTCCAAAACAGATAGATAGATATATAAATATTATACTTGGTCATTTATTTATTGAGGAAAATGATCCAATATTGCATATTAGTGAGTGGAAAAAGTATGTGAACCTCTAGGATTAGCAGTTAATTTGAAGGTGAAGTTAGAGTCAGGTGTTTCAACCAATGGGATGACAATCAGGTGTGAGGGGGCACCATGTTTTATTTAAAGAACAGGGATCTATCAAAGTCTGCTCTTCACAGCACGTTTGTGGAAGTGTATCATGGCACGAACAAAGGAGATTTCTGAGGAGCTCAGAAAAAGAGTTGTTGATGCTCATCAGGCTGGAAAAGGTTAAAAACCATCTCTAAAGAGTTTGGACTCCACCAATCCACAGTCAGACAGAAAATTTGATTGGGTACCAAATGGAGGAAATGAAGACCATTGTTATCCTCCCAAGGAGTGGTCGACCAACAAAGATCACTCCAAGAGCAAGGCGTGTAATAGTTGGTGAGGTCACAAAGCACCCCACAGGGTAACTTCTAAGCAACTGAAGGCCTCTCTCACATTGGCTAAGTGGTTAATGTGTTCATGAGTCCACCCATCAGAAGAACACTGAACAACAATGGTGTGCATGGGCAGGGCCTGCAAGGAGAAAGCCACTGCTTTCCAAAAAGAAACATTGCCTGCTCGTCTGCAGTTTGCTAAAGATCACGTGGACGAGCCAGAAAGGCTACTGGAAGAATGTTTTGTGATGGATGAGACCAAAATAGAACTTTTTTTGGTTTAAAGAAAAGCGTTCTGTTTGGAGAAAGGAAAACACTGCATTCCAGCATAAGAAACCCTTAATCCCATCTGTGAAACATGGTGGTGGTAGTATCATGGTTTGGGCCTGTTTTGCCTGCATCTGGGCAGGACGGCTTGCCATCATTGATGGAAAACAATGAATTCTGAATGATATCAGAGAATTCCTTAAAAGACAAATGTCAGAACATCTGTCCATGAAACTGAATCTCAAGAGAAGGTGGGTCATGCAGCAAGACAGCGACCCTAAGCACACAAGCCGTTCTACCAAAGAATGGTTACAGAAGAATAAAGTTCATGTTTTGGAATGGCCAAGTCAAAGTCCTGACTTTAATCCAATGGAAATGTTGTGGGAAGGACCTGAAGCGAGCAGCTTAATATGAGGAAACCCACCAACATCCCAGAGCTGAAGCTGTTCTGTACGGAGGAAATGGGCTAAAATTCCTCCAAGCCGGTGTGCAGGACTGATCAACAGCTACAGGAAAACGTTTAGCTGCAGTTATTGCTGCACAGGGGGGTCACAGCAGATACTGAAAGCAAAGGGTCACATACTTTTGCCACTGACCAATACGTAATATTGGATCATTTTCCTCAATAAATAAATGACCAAGTATAATATTTTTGTCTCATTTGTTTAACTGGGTTCTCTTTATCTACTTTTAGGACTTGTGTGAAAATCTTATGATGTTTTAAGTCATATTTATGCAGAAATATATAAAGTTATAAAGGGTTCGCAAACTTTCCAGCACCACTGTGTGTGTATATTGTAAAGTCGCTTTGGATAAGGGTGTCTGCTAAGTGATGTAAATCCTATGGGTTCAGAAGAAATCAGAAGAGCGCTGAGCTGTCATAAAATGTAGACCTATGATGAAGTAAATACCACAAGATGCTGAATCTTCTTCTGAACACACGACTGTAGCTGCACTGTATCAGAGTGAAACAATAGTCTGGATTCTGAGGGGATTACTGATGGATTAGTGTCCGCGATGTCTTATGCTTCTGTTACGTGATTTGCGTACCAACCATTGTGAGAGGCAGTGCGGTGTCCTGAGTGTGTGTATATTTGGGGAGGACACCAAGTTTATATATCATGGTGAAGACCACAGATTTCCCTTTTTTACATTTGTTGGACCTCATAGAAAAACTGTACGTAGAGAAATCAGAGGAGCCAAGATTTGCTTTAGGTAACTGAGGTTAAGGTTGGGGTTAATTAACTACAGTGATATTATGTCAAGGCAAAGTCCTCATCGTGTGTGTGTGTGTGTGTGTGTGTGTGTGTGTGTGTTTTCCAGGTAACGAGGCTGCCTGTGGCTCAGTGTGAGAGCCACTTAGACTGTCATTCGTGTCTCTCAGCCAGAGACCCCTACTGTGGCTGGTGCTCACTAGAGGGCAGGTAAGTACCGTCTCTTTTCTACTCCCATCTCCTCTCATCAGCTCCTCCTCTCTCCTCCAGTCTCCACTCCTGTCCTGCTGTTCCTTTCTACCCCTTGCTGCAAGAACTGAAAAATACAGTGCTTATCTCTGATGGATTCCACATGGAATCCTAAATCCAGAAAACATCATCCTGACTGAAAATATTCCCTTTTGTTGTTTGTCATTTGTTAATTAAACTACAGGGGTACATCGGTTCTCGGCGGTAATTCGTTCCTGAAGGCTTGTCAAGAACTGAAAACAATGAGCACAGAGCTCATTTCTCCCATAAGGAATCATGTAAATTGAATTAGAAAGTAAGATCATCCCCCTGTATGAGGCATTATCAGCATTAATGGAGCTGTACTGTACAGGAGCTCCTGATTTATGATGGGGACATGTTCAACAAATCCATCATAAGATAAACGGATCATGAACTGATGAGTTTAATATAGTCTGTCCTGTATCTATTACACATTAACACTTACATTAACCTACAGTTACCCAAAATCATGAACACAAAGCTTATTTTTTGATAGTGTTGAAAACTGTCATGGAATTTACTGAGTAATGGTTTGAAAGTGAAAAGGAAAAACAAAACACTTACTCAGGGTGCTAACTGCTCAGCCTGAAAGCCAGTTTTCCATTCGGTTGGCTGTCATTACTAACCATATTAGGAACCATGGCGATTTATATGCGCCAAGAACACAGTACTATAGATGTAAAAATGAAGAAAAATGCGATAAACACAGCGGAGATCCTCACTGTTGTGATTCTGAAACACTGAATCACTGTGAACTGAATCGTGAATCGACTTTCAGCTGGAACGAGTCACGTGGCTCGACTCGTACAAGTTAAAGCAAGTGCGAGACATTTTTTTAATCAAAATGTGTCGAGAATCAAATTCGATGAGAACTGAGGTAACACTGTGTAATGGTCTTATTTCCTCCCGGTTGTTTCATGGGTCTTGTATCATGATTGTAGGGGGGTTATTGTGTGGTGTGTGTGAAATGTAATGTCATTTTATTTAAGCTTCATATTTTGAAATATATATTGTTGATATATTAATGGTGATAATGTTTTAAATGCTCTTGGACCACATGAGCCCATTATAGGTTGTACCTGAAACAGTCCCCTAATCTTTATTTCCTACAAATTACATACAGTCTATGGTGAGATGAAGTGAGGTGGTGTGTGTGTGTGTGTGTGTGTGTGTGTGTGTGTGTGTGTGTGTGTGTGTGTGTGTGTGTGTGTGTGTGTGTGTATATAGTATAATGAATATGAAGCCTAAGACATGATGATGTTAGAAATAGTCATTTTTTTTGTTTGTACTCGTTTACAGTCTGTTTGTACTTGGAAACAAAACAGCCATTATTTACCAAAGGTTGTGTAAAACAAGCGCAGTTCGAGTTCCCAGAATGACATCCTACTGACATGAACCTTCCGTCTGATTCATCAAACTACAGCTCTGATTGCATTTGAGGAATCACGTTTCATTCATGCAAATGACTGCACATTCAGTTTATATAGGCATTACCATATCATTTACATATAATATGCAAACTGGAAACTCCTTTCCCTTCTGCTTTACAGAGCATATCTTAACTATTCTTGCAGGTTTAATGTTTCAGTTAGAAATCAAAGTATTAAACACAGTATCTGGTCAGCCAAGAACAAGGATGATGGGAAAGAAACCCAAATTTTCATACAGAAATTGTTTAAATGGCACTTGTAGGTTTTGGCTGAAAGACAAAAGTTTTGACCAAAATATTTTGGACTGGAAAAAGGTCAAAGTAAATTCTTCTCCAGAGGGCAGAGACAAACGGATAGTGAACAAAAGAAGCTTAGGGAACAGTGGTTGAACTTCCCATTCAAGCAAACTGAAAGCTTCAAAACACGACCAACTTCTATAGATAAGAGTTTTGAATAGCTGAGGATGTGATTAAAGGAAGAAGTGGAACAGCGGAGAGGAATAAATACTCCAGAGAATGTGTTTGGACCTTACATGGGACTTGTTTTCTAAGGGATCTAGGGTTCAAATCCTGTCTCTGCCAAGCTACCACTGTTGGGTCCTAGAGCAAGGCTCTTAACCCACTTTGCTTGGAATGTGAGATTGCATCAGTTGTAAGTCACTCTGGATAAGGGCTTTGCTAAATAACCAAGTGTGAATGTAATGTAGTAATGTCGTAATGGGGTGGAGTAGACTTTCAGCTTAGTGTGATCAAAAGCTCAGTTTTGGCCAATCATTTTTATTTGGTGCTTCAGCAGAAGGAAGAAAAAACAAGAAATGATTATGGGACCATTTCAGACACAGCCCATAAGTACTGGCACTTCATATGGTCAATTAGTGGCATTAAAATATTGTCAGATGAACGCGTACTACAAACATCTACGTTTATTATCAGCCTCATTATTGAAGTAAGGGTGTGTGTGTGTAATGTAGGTGTACCCAGAAGCTGGAGTGTTCCCGTCATGCACAGCCTCATCATTGGCTGTGGAGTTACGGACATGATCGGCAGTGTGTGTCCATCCAGAGTCTGGATCCGGCCATCCAGAGCCGAGAGGAGCAGACCCAGGTATACACACACACAATCACCGCACACGCCGTCCATTTCTTCCAAAAAAGATCTGTAATACTGATTGGTCTGAGCACAATGCACGTTTCCACTGTGTGATGGTTCATCCCAGATTCCTCCGAGCCCAGGGACGTTGACACCGCTTCTGCATAATTCCTTTTTGCACAGTAAAGGTTTAAGTGGCATTTGTGAATGTAGTGCTTGACAAAAGTTTGCCAAAGTAATCCCTCGCCCATGTGGTTCTATCAGCTATTGGAATCACATCAGTATTTACTATACTGGATAGTCATTTGGGCAGATTGATGCTAAATATCAGTTCAACCAGTAACTGAGAGCTGTTGGAGCCACTGGAAGTATGAGTTTTTGCAGATCTAAGGGATTTTAGTTCATTTGATCACTCTGGGTTGCCAGATGTTTCTAACCAGCCAACGATATGCTCTGGCAGGTATGAGGAAGAAAGCTCTTCGAAGGCCAGTAGATAAAGTCCTACTGTTAACTTGCGTTTGGCATCAGAAGTCGCGTGCAAACATTAGTGGGTGAATTTGAAGGGCTTTAATTAAACCCCAGAGAGTGGCTGAACTATTCTTCTGAATTCTGCCGTGCCCGGATTGCCAGGCATGAAACCAGCATCCTGGTAGATAACAATCTTAATGCGTTTGTTGGCAAAACTGACACTGACGAATCGGACGTGAAAAACAGAACGGTGCATTTAACACAGCGTGGATGCTCGTTGGAACGACTGCTGCCGAGCGTACAAGCAAGCCATGCCAGGCGCTGTTTCCCTGACGTAGGTGTATTGTAGTAGCCGTCACGCTTGACGAACGGCGCTGTGCGCTCAGCTCAGACCAGTTTGCCCACGCTGCTGTAACAATTCATCCCGAGGGCGTTGGGTCAGTTCAGAAAGCAAAAACACGCCGGCGTCGTACCATTGGAGGTTTGAGGGCTTAAAAATGAAGTGGCTTTACAATGATGCAGCGCCGGATTAGTGCTAAACAAAGGCTGCATTCACGCTGCAGGTGGAAGTGGCTCAGGTCTTTCCTCATGTGACACAGATTTGTCCGCTTAATGGCAGGTCGAACGGCAGAAATCACACGGAATCTGTATGTGAATGTTAATCAGTCTATTAGGTTATAATGAAACAGAGAAACCTTTAGCGCTAGAACTAAACTGGATAATGCACTACACAATATTATACAGGCAACGTATGATAAATGTATATAAAAAAACTGTTTCTTACATTTACTTGGACTTTTATTCCATTGCAGACAGTTTGAACCTGAGATATTTCATGGTTTGTCTGATCAACTTAATTTCATTTGTTAGTCAACATCCATCCATGCATTTCAGGCCTGCAGCACATTCCAGAAAAAGCTGGGACAGTGGCAATTTAGAGCTAGTAATGAATTAAAACAGCAGAATAATGATGTGATTTCAAACAGCTGATGTCAACAGGTGATTATAATCATGATTTGGTACAAAACCAGCAACCCTGAGTCTTTGAGGAGTAAAGATGGGCAGATGATCTGCAGTTTGTCTAGAAATATATGAGAAAATGATTGAAATTCTTAAAAGCAGTGTTCCTCGAGAGAGTGGAAAGGATTTACGTATTTCTCCTCTACAGTGCATAATATCATTAAGGATCATTAATTCAAGGAATATCATTAATTCAAGGAATCGGGAGGAATTTCAGTACACGGCATGGCTGTGGGAGAAGAGGGTCTGGTACTGGACTGGCCTGTCTGCAGTCCTGATCTGTCACCGATAGAGAACGTGTGGAGAATTTTGAAATGAAAAATGCGACGACGACAACCCCGTACACATCTTAAGGCGTGTTTGCAGGAAGAATGGAACAAAATAACACCTGAAACACTAAATCGCTTCGTATCCTCGGTGCCAAAAGTCTTTTAAGTGTTGCGACAAGGACTGGTAACATTACAAAGTGGTACATGCTTTACCATTTAACTTTTTTTGGAATATTTTGCAGGCCTGAAATGCAGAAATGGATGTTTATTAACCAGTGAAATGAACCTGTGGACTGTGGTGGCCTAGCGGTTAAGGTACTGGACTATGGACCAAAAGGTTCAGGGTTCAAATTCCACCGTTGCCAAGGTGCCACTGTTGGGTCCTTGAGTAAGACCCTTAACCCACAATTGCTTGGATTGTAAGACTGTATCAACTGTAAGTCGCTCTGGATAAGGGCGTCTGCTAAATGCTGTAAATGTAAACCTGACCAGACCAAACATGAAATGTCTACAATGAAAAAGTCTGCAATGAAAAAGTCAGAGTAAATGTAAGAAACACTGTGTTTTTGTTTTTTTTTATTATATGCATTTTCTATACTGTCCCAATTTTCTGGTTTGAGGTTATAGTTTAGAACTGCTTTAATCCTTCGTAGCATAGATTCAGCAAAGTGCTGTAAACATTCCTTTGAGATTTTGGTCCATATTTACAGTTGTGGAAGGGAACGGATGCGAGCGTGACGCATGATTGCACCCTCTGGTGTTCAGGAATTGTAGTTGCGTTTAATGGCGTAAGAAACAGAACGCCTGTGACGTCGTAGGTCTCCACAGTGCACGATTGAACTTGGGTCCCCCTAGCAAGACAGTGACGCTGACCCCAAACAATGGTCATTTCTCTGCGTAATCACTTGGTCCTTATTCTTGCACCAGACCCAGACTCTAGACGCTCTTGGTCTGTTGTGGGGCTACCACATAACTGACGGCCCTCATTTCACCAGAGGTCGTATCCAAAGTGAGTTAACTCAGTGGTAGAGTCCTGGTTTGCCATAGTGAGCTTCATCGGTATGAATATGAACTAACTGGTGCCCGATGGCATAGAGAGGGTACCGAGGTCTGGTGCTAGGGGAGTGTTTTTAGCCTAGCGTTAAAGGTACTGGAATATGGACCGGAAGGTCCAGGGTTCAAATCCCACCCCTGCCAAGCTGCCACTGTGGAGTCCTTGAGCAAGACTCTTAACCCACAATTGCTTGGATTGTAAGGCTGTGTCAGTGTAAGTCACTCTGGGTAAGGGCAGCTGCTAAGTGACTGAGTGTGAATGTAATGAAAATGAGGCAAGAATCTCCCTGGACCCAGTTGGAGATGGGTTAAGGTCACGTGACGCAGACCAGGGGTGCCCACCTCGCATTTACTGGACTCCAAGAATACATGGCAGAGGTCATGCTGTGATTATGCATGCAGCTGTGTTTCAGCAGTGTCTGTACATTAAGCAGTTCAGACTGTATTAATCCCAGAAATGCGTGGAAGAATAATATAGAGAATAAGTAGTTTGACAAAAAGCAATACACAGCTGTAATGAACGAGGATGAACGTATATCCTCGTTACACCATGGACCTCATTGTAAGCTCTTACATCCAGGCGAGCAGATAATGTGGGATGAGCTTCCCGCAGACTTTGCCTACAAACCCAGATGTTTGGTCACCCACGGTGATGTGATCGCATTACTGGATCATTAATCTATCTGCAGAACCCTACAGTCATGCTACTTTGGCATATGTGAATATAATGTGGGGCTTTATTCCTGCAGCCTTCATTACTATAGCCCATTTAATCAGCCGGTGGGATTCTTTGTTACTAATGGCCTCCCAGGGAATGAAGTTTGATACAGTCTCAGTTAGTTATGATTTTTTTTTGTCGTGCAAATCATCGCAGTGACTGTCCGTTTGGATTGTTTTACATAGATCTTATAGCTTAAGCCTTGAACAGCAACACGTTACATTGATAGAACAGACACTGTGACCGTTATGTTTATGTAGTTAATGAAAGGATTGTGAACAACTGCTGATTTGTATAGTTCACTGACTTGCATGCTGTGGTGAAACTGTAGATCGTTTTAAGGGTTGTGGTATTAGCACAACAAAAAGTGAGGAAAGTGGTATGATGCTGAGAAACTGGTTTGTACTTAAACCTCTAAACTGGATTGCAGGTGTTCTCCGTTTAATGACCGCATTACATTCTGTTAAACAGGTCGTTGACTGAAATGGACATTGACCGGACATTACCATAGACATATAGTATTATGCTACTACAATGTAAATATAAAGGGTATTTTCGCAAGACAATTGCGTGCAAACGAGAGCCTAAACATATTACTCCCTTCAGGAAAAACACAACACTGGGGTTCTTCAGTTACTGATGGATTTATTCCATTTTTGTAAACCCAGTATGGTGCTACTAGTAAGAAGCAACAGCAATCACATGACCGGCGCTCGGCTCGGGATATGTTGGCTGGCGAAGGTTGTGTGTGTTGGATCCTTCATTACCATGGAAAAGAAGGGCTTGTTTCTCGGCCACATACTAAGGAGCCTTCCAATCGAGACAGCCTAGGCGCTGCCATGACGCAATCAGTCTTCAAGCCTCTGAAATGGGACGTGGCTGTAGTGTTAATCAGAATACAAACCTTTCCATTTCAGGTCTCTGCTTGTGTCCGTGTCCTTGCATGTATCCCTAATGTCGTTCCTACTTATTCCCGTAATGATGCGAAGAAAATCAATATTCATTAAAATGCATTAAATGAGAAAATGTAAACAAAGCAGTGAAGTATGAGGTAAATATTTGTGGCAGGAAACACACACATGCTAAACCTGTTTTAATTTGACCTGCTGTTTACGCCACAACATCCAAAGTCTTCCTGTTAGGATTGGTTATAATCTGTGAGGCTTCAGTCGTTAAAGCAAATGGATGTTGATCAGATGGTCATTCAGTGGTGCATACTGTACCGGCATTGTATATTTTCACCAAAGCAAAAAAATTAAAAATTTGATTATACTGAAAATCAAGTTTTGAAATCTAATACTTTGATGGTAAAGAAAATGAAATTAGATGGTAATTAAGTCAACGCAGACATGCTCAGTTTGAGCAGCCGCAGATCACCAGATAAAATTTCCACAAATAAAAATACCATCAAACCACCGCATAGATCAGGCAGAGGAGCAGCTCCAGCCTGTCTGAACAGAACTTTTCAGAACGATTGGTTTTGAGTGTCTGTTCCTTTAAATGATAATGAGCTACTGCTCACCTCACACACCTCGATGATTTGCGGATTCATGAGCTCCGCCTAAACTCATTTTCATAATCATTAAATGACATCATGCGCTTAATGAATTTGTTGGATTAGTTTATAGAGCTAACGCTGCTTCACTGGATGGCCTGAATGTGAGGCGATTCCGTTTCTGTGGTAGCCTAGTGGGTAAGGTACTGGACTATGGACCAGAAGGTCCAGGGTTCAAATCCCACGTCTGCCAAGCTGCCACTGTTGGTTCCTTGAGCAAGGTCCTTAACCCACAGTTGCTTGGATTATAAGACTCTATCAATTGTAAGTCGCTCTGGATAAGGGCGTCTGCTAAATGCTGTAAATGTTTCTGTGTGAATAATCGACGCTTTCAAGGTAGACTTTTTAGTGCCTTGAACCATGGGATCGACACTTTGTTTGGACTGACTCGTCCACATTCAGTTATATGCTCGTTATATTCAGTGCGAATTATAATTTGAATAAAAGTTGTAAGAAATTGTATACGTAAAAAAAAATGCCCATATGAGTCTGAGCAGCAGCAGCAGATCAACAGAGAAAAGTGTTCAGGCTGGGCTAAACAAACATGAGTGAACTAACGAAGCTTAGGAAACGAATGCTTGATGTTGCGACATGCACTCTGAAATCCTCTTTAAATTCACAAAACTAATGGTTAGGATTCGGTGTTTAGTTGGATGGCTTCAAATTTTGTTTTCGGTTTCTCGCAACGTCTTTATTTCCATGCATCACTTGTTTGTTTGAAAAAGAAAAAAAAATCCAGTTAGTTCAGATGCAGCTCGTGTTCTAACTAGGAAAAGAAAGTCAGATCATGTTACCGTGTTCTTATTCATGTTGTACTGAATACTCTTAGGTACAGCATTGGTTACCAAGTCCTACTAATGACATAAGAGACCTATTTTTTCCTGCATATCATCTTACTAAGCTCTTTTAGGAGTATTGCTCCTTCTGAGTCATTTGTTCAGGTAGGGCAGGATTTCTGTTAATCCCGAAGATCAATCATAGGTCGTTTTTTTTTCTTAATTGCCCAGAAACTCTAGGATAGTGTGCTAATTGCTCTGGGGAAACAGTTGTGCTATATAACGTATAGGTAATGTATGCTTTTGAGTAAACTACTGACACATTTTCTGTAAAACTACTGTCATTTAGAGTGTTCATTCCTTTTTAAACAACACAACATGACTGTTTAACTTGGGAAGAGTCCAGATGGAATAACCTTGATTTTCTCTCCCAGCTTTCACACACTTTTCCTCATTAAAGACTTAGTTCAGGTGAAAGGTGACCCACAGATGTCACTGAAAGACAGTTAAACAGGTAATAGGTAATTTTAGTATTTTTAGACACCGAGTTTGTGACACGGATTAGAATCATATGGGCATTAAATGTCCTAAATGTGCACCTCTGCTTGGAGGAAGGCACTGACTTGTAGCGTTTTGACAGTCATCCCATTTATTTTGCTCTTGTTTTGCTCTCTGCTTAAGCAGTGCCTTGTATAACTTTGCTGTGCCAGTACTTTTGGCAGACACCACATGACATGTTTTGCAGCGTTGTGTGTTTGGCGCGATCCCAAACTTAGACACGAGTGTGGTAAGAGGCTCAATTAAATCCACTGGCATATTCCCTGGATGTTTAATTTCGAGCTTCACAGCTCGGCTCCCACACGAGCGGATCCTGACGGCGAGGCAGAAGTGACACCGTGTGCAGCGGAAAGCTTGAGCATGCACTCGGAGAGACGGACGCCGGGGCTGTGTTTTGACCGCTGCCAGTGTAATGAGTAGTTATGAAATTAGTTGTCTGTCAGCGTGAGAGAGTCTGACACGCCGCTCGCCTCAGCACTCCCCAATCTTCTCATTACTCACGGCCGGCTGAGTGCAGCAGCCTGACAGCACGTGCTGCAAATCGGAATGATCTTCCATTCATGTGCCACGGTGCGAGCGAGGAAATTCTGGCTTTCCGCTGAAGAAATAACTGGCTAGATTTCCGCTCGGTATTCAGAACAGCCTCGGCGATGTTCGCCGCCGGGGGAAATAAAAAGGCGTTTCATGTAGCGCCCTCTTTCTCTTTCAGGTTTCTTTCACTGTGCAGCCGCTGCCGGCGCTGTCTTGGACGAGTCGCTATCCTGTGCCTTTGGGGAACTTTGCCCGCTCAGCCCGCCACCATCGAGGGGAACAGAATCACGTGTCGATCACCACCACCTCTGCTCCTCCCACCAAGCCCGCAGTTCAGCGGTGAGTGGTTTTGGGAGGCGTTCTGCCGCGGCGCTTAACCCGCTGTTGCTTTGAAAATCCGCACAGGGAACTGATTTATGTTTATCTATCTGCAGTTCAGGCACGGTACCATAGTGAAATGTGGCATTTCCACAGAGCGAGCTGATCTGTAGGAGTTTTATCTGAGAGTCGACGGGTAGAAGCAGTCTCACGGGGCGTCATTATTTTATTTCGACTCGGCGTGGCAGAAACGGCATCACTTGTGCTGTTTACCAAAACACACCAGTGATGGAACCAGATTTAAAGGTGACACCTTAGCCTTTTCCACAAGGTCCCTGGAGTCTTACTGAAATGTTCATGATATGCTTTGGTCGAAATACCACATCGATCAGGCAGCAGAGCAGCATCTGAGCCTTTCTAGAAAGCGCTTTTCAGAATGATTTGATTGTGAGCATCTGCTCCTAAATTTATTCACCTCATCCCCCCTTTAATGATGTGCATTAGAGAGCTTTGTCACATGGTACACTGCGCTCATAAAGGGGTGCACATGGTCAGCAACAATACTCAGGTAGGCTGTGGTGTTTAACCATGCTCAGTTGGTATTAAGGGGTCAAAGTGTGCCAGGAAAAAGCCACACCGTTACACCAGCAGCCTGAACCCTCCATACAAGGCAGGATGGGTCCATGCTTTTTGCATTTAATTCTTATATTTAACATCCAGGCGTCCCAAGGAGGATGGGTCCCAATTTGAGTCTTGGACCTCCCAAGGTTTCTTCCCTGTAAGTTCAGGGGAGCTTTTCCTTGCCACTGTCGCCTTGGGGCTTTGAGCCAATATATCTGTAAAGCTGCTTTGAGACCATGCTGTGTTGTAAAAAGCGCGATATAAATGCATTTGACTATTTTGCTCAAAATTCTGATCGACCCTGTGAATGTCGCGGCAGAAATCAAGACACATCAGACCAGGCCACGTTTGGTGAACCTGCACAAATTCTGGCCTCCGTTGCCTGTTCTTAGCTGACAGGAGCAGCACCCGGTGTGATGATCTGCTGCTGTAGCCTATCTGCTTCAAGGTTGGACGTGTTGTACGTTCAGGGATGCCCTTCTGCATACTTCGGTTGTAACGAGTGGTTATCTGAGTTACTGTTACCTTTCTATCAGCTCATACCAGTCTGCGTTCTCCTCTGATCTCTGGCATCAACAAGCCAATTTCATCCAGAGAGCTGCCCTCACTGATAGTTTCTCTTTTCCGACCATTCTCTGTTAAACCCTAGAGATGGCGCTGTGTGTGAAAATCCCAGTAGATTAGCAGTTTCTGAAATACTCAGACCAACAACCATGCCACGTTCAAAGTCACTTAAATGAAATTTCTTCCCCATTCTGACGTTCGGTTTGAACATGCAGTCGAACAGGTGTACCTAACAAAGTGCTCTGTTTCTGTGGGTTTCCTTCTCTAACACACTGTCTATCAGGTGAGACGTTCTAGAGCAGAGGTCCTAGCTGTAAGCAGTGGTCAGTAGCTGGGTCCTGAATACAGGATGTTCTTTCCTCTTATCTGTAGATCATATGACTGTAAGACTGGCACTGATGTTTGGAGAAGTGACCATCTCTCACACCAATATCACCTTCTATGACTGCAGGGCTGTGGGCAAACTCAACGCGACCTCACCGTAAGTGTAAACACACACACACACACACACACACACACACACAGTGCTAACGCAGTCATCTTTCAGATACAGATACAGAACTGAATTCCTTTAGTCAGACAGCTACACAGCATACCGAATCGGACATTTATTTACGTTATAAATGCACTGTTTGCAGTCTTTTTTTTATAAAATAAAAATGTTTTATTGCACTTAACAACAACATTTATTACCAGGTTATTATACAGAATAGATACAGAACTGATTTCCTTTAGTCAGACAGCTACACAACACACCGAATCGGACACATTAAGTGGTCTCGTTTATAAAACCTTTGCACTAGTGGGAGACCGATGTGGTTTTTTTAATGGCCGATGCCGATATTTAGAGAGCAGCTGCCGATATCACTCTTTCCCCCCCAATTGATTAAACTAATAGTAATAAATGAGACACAAAAACGTTGAACCTAAACGAACATTTATTTAGGCTGTAAATGCACTGTTGGCAGTCTTTTTTTTTATAAATAAAAATGTTTTATTGCACTTAACAACAACATTTATTACCAGGTTGTTATTATTAACAGTGTCTTGTTTATGGGAAAAGAACAGAAACGTGTAAATACTTGCAAAAAAAAACACAGTGTTAGAAGATTTTACATGTTATCAGCATCTTTTTGTTTTGGAGGAAGGTTTTCATCTTCTCAAAGTCCCAAATAATGAGCTGCAAATTGTAATGCAGGAAAACAACGTTTCTCTGCATTCCCTCCACTATTTTTGAATATTGGCCTTGTGAGTGCAGATATCGGCCGATGCCCATCATCTCAAAATTACATCAGTCGTCCAATTAATCAGTCTGTCACTAGTTTGTACTGTCAAACTCCAACCCTGAATGTGGCGCCAGTCCTTTGCACTAATTACTTCATATTATATTATCAACCCTAATATTATCCGGGGCCCCCTCGTACCGCTGAGGCTCCGAGGAGGAGGCACGGACTCCACCGCTGAAGGTGTCCTGTGGTATCAACACCTTGAACACTTCGAAGTCCCTCAGACCGTTCCTGAATGATTGTTGCAGTGTGGCAGGGTGCAATATATACGCAGTTGCCACGGTCTGCATTTGGTCTGCAACAATGTTTAGGTAGGTGGCACGTGTCTGACTAACATCCCAAGGTTCCCGAGCAGAACATTGCCCAGAGCGTCACACTGTCAGTGTTATTCCCTTAATTGTAAGAGCTTTCAGTATTATGGCTGATTGGCGTATGTAAATTAGTTATACAGTACTGTGCAAAAGTCTTAGGCCGCCGAGAGTTAGGCCAAGAAGGTCAAGTCCCTTTTTGAGTCTTGGTCTTCCCAAGGTTTCTTCTTTAGAACATTTAGGGATTTTCCTTGCCACTGTCACCCTAGGCTTGCTCAGTTCGGGACTGGTCTTAGATAATCGAAGAAAATTGAACAGCTGCTTTGAGACGATGCTGCATTGTATAAAGTGCTATAGAAATAAATCTTTGACTTGGAACAGCTCACCAGTAGGAAGGGTTTGCGAATACTTTAGGGCACGTCTTTGTATTCTACACACGGCATCATAAACGAGGCTCGAATGCTTTTGCGATTAAACTGAAATGCACCATCCCGCCGAACTCACTGCGTCGTTGCGTGTTTGTGGCAAAACATGGGTATTGAATGCTAACCCGGAGCTAGATTGGATCAGTTTTATATCTGTAGCAGTAAGTGTTATCCCGAGGAGTTCATTTGACACCGGTGATTTAGTTAGGCCGGACTGTGTAATTGGATAGAGCCTGCGCTGGGGGTGGGATGCTGAGCGTCTGTGTAAATTGGATCTCGGTCGCCGCAGGTGCACGCCGTGTGTCCCTGTATTCCTTGTGTGTGTATATCATCCCGGTTGCTGCAGGTGCATGGCGTGTGTGAGCAGCGTGTGGGCCGTGTCAACTGGTGCGCTCGAGACGAGCTCTGCACACACAACCTCAGCTGCCCCAGTCAGCACATCATCTTCAACAGCAGAGTAAGACTTCTGTCTGCCTTAATCCCTGCTGTTCTGTCCCTGCCTGTCTGTCACACTCTCTTGTTTCTGTCCGCACTTTGGGTTCTTGTTGCTGCACTGTTCTTCCTGAATGCAGAGTTCTCTTACAGGGTTGGACTAGCTTTTAGCTTTTATACAGCGGCAGAAAAGATGGCTAACTTTAGTAGGTACTAATATTAGTGATGGGCTGATCCACATGTTCTCGGTTCCGATCCGATTCCAGTGTAGAACTGCCGCTACAGATTCTGATACAGAAGTTTTACTTTAATAGTATAATTATTAATTGTTGGTACGATGTTTAAGGTTATTATAAGACATTTACATTTACAGCATTTAGCAGACGCCCTTATCCAGAGCGACGTACAATTGGTACAGTCCTACAATCCAAGCAATTGTGGGTTAAGGGTCTTGCTCAAGGACCCAACAGTGGCAGCTTGGCAGAGGTGGGATTTGAACCCTGGACCTTCTTGTCCATAGTCCAGTACCTTAACCGCCAGGCCACCCCAGTCCTGTGCTTAAGGTTTCCAGACTGAAAAATCTCCACAGAAACAACATTTTAGGTATAAAACAGCTAATACTGTTTGCTCACTCGGTTACCATGTGCTGTTGGTAAGATGTGGAGCGGAATATGGATCAGTAAGTGGACCAGCCCTATGAATGACATCAATATCGGACCTGAAACCGATATAAGATGGTATCGGACCCATCTCTGTTAATACAGATCTGGTCTTCGATGGTGGAGCAGCACCAGACCTGGGTTCCAGTCCTGGTGTTACCTTCCTGGTGAGGGAGGTTATGCGGTCACTCACACCCCGTAAAGTCCGGGATAGCCTCCTGACCCCCAGAACCTCAGTTCCCACCATCCCCACTGTCACACCCCGACCCAGCTACAAGCTTAGCTGGTTTAAAAAGCAGAACGTTTGCCCAGCACTGACTAACCTTTTGGAGTTAGCTTCACAGTTAGCTACCACTGACAGCACTTCAGTGCTGGAATGATAGTGGTGAGTCCCGATTTATGATGGGGAGATGTTCTGACGACTCATCGTAGGCTGAATTTATCGTGAACGGAGTATAATGTATACTGTGTAGATGGGAGCGTGTTTTCTAACTAATAAAGCTGCAGTGTCAGTGAGGCTGTATTACAGGCTGTGTGGTACAGGGTCCATACCAACAAAGCTTTTGGGAAAACAGCCAAACACATTTCAGGATGGTTTCAGCTCTGGATCCGGGCCAGTTCTGTGGAAGGGTTCAAATAATTCTTTGCCAAATGAGTCTTTTCCTGCTGGCAGTGTGCTGTATTATATATAACACTGCCTTTACTTATTTATCCATTTACTCACGTCAGATAGGAAGGCAATATGTTCAGCCCTGTCTGTGTGTGTGCGATTTCTTTGTTCTTGGTGTTGTGTTTCTGTGTAAATGTTTGTGTGTTCGTTCTTTGTGTGCATGCATTCTGTGTGTTTTGTTCTCTGTTGTTTTTTCTGTGTCCTGTGTTCGTTCAGTTTAGTTTTTTTTTTGTGTTGTGTGTGTGTATTCGTTCTGTTGTTTTTTTCCTGTGTTTTTTGTGTTCTGCGTCTGTTTGTTCTGTTTTTTTTTTATTTTTGTGTTTTGTGTGTTTGTTCTCTTTGTTTTGTGTGTTCTGTGTTTCTTCTGTGTTTTTTGTCTTTTGTGTTGTTCATTCTGTTTTGTTTTTTGTGTGTTGTGTTCTGTGTGTGAGTTTGTTCTGTGTTGTTTTTCTGCATGTGTTTAGTGCTCCATGTGTGTTCTTCCTGTTTTTTTTGTGATGTCTATTTTTGTTTTTTGTGTTGTGTTTTTTGTGTTGTGTGTTTGTTCTCTTTGTTTTGTGTGTTCTGTGTGTTTGTTGTTTTTTAGTCTTTTGTGTTGTGTTCATTCTCTGCGTTTTGTTTGTGTTCTCTGTTTTGTGTGTTGTGTTCTGCGTGTGTGTTCTGTGTTGTGTTTTTCTGCGTGTTTGATCTGTTTTGTATTGTGTTTTTTGTGTTCCATGTGTGTGTTCCTTCTATGTATTTCCTGTGTGCTGTCTATTTTGTTTTGTGTTTTTTCTCTGTTTTGTTTTGTGTGTGTTTTTTGTGTTCTGCGTGTGTTTCTTCTGTTTTATTTTGTGGGTGTTGTGTGTTCTGCGTGTGTGTTTGTTCTGTCTTGTTTTTCTGCGTGTGTTTGATCTGTGTTTTGTCTTGTATTTTTTGTGTTTCATGTGTGTTCCTTCTGTGTTTTTTCTGTGTTGTGTGTTTTGTGCATTCTGCATGTGTGTGCGTTTGTGCATATATTGTGCATATAGTCTACATGTTTTATATATATATATGTGTGTGTGTGTGTGTGTGTGTGTGTGTGTGTGTGTGTGTGTGTGTGTGTGTGTGTGTGTGTGTGTGTGTGTAACAGGAGCAGTCGGAGCCGCGTGGTGCAGACGCTTGCCCGTGTGTGTGGTCTCTGGAAAGTTCTGCTCTGATTCCGGTTGGCGTCGACACACAGCTGTTACTGCAGGGCAGAAACCTGGACATATTTGAGGTCAGACTCCACTCTCATACAGCTTAAGGCCAGAAGTATGTGGACACGCCTTCTTTGCGACTCTCAAAACGACACTTTCGTAGGCTTCCAACAAGCCGCATCATTCAGGAGCTAGCAGGCTTACTCACCCTTAACTTGGCTGAACTTGTCCTGATCATCAGTTCTCTTGGGATGGAGACCGTATGTCACCCCGGGGTGGTGTGAGGTTCACATTTCCTCAGTGCGCCCTTTGCTTTGTAATTGTGCAGTTAGCTGTAGGGAATGTAGTGTAATATGGTGGGGTTACTGAGGGAGAGCGATGTGGGGGGGGGGGGGGGGGGGTTGTGTGTTTTGGTGATGGGACGCCCTGAGGCATTTCAGATGTGCATGTTATGCAAGTTGTAATGACATGTTCAGGGCATTTTAAAAAGACCATTATTTGGTAGGTGGCTGCAGGACTGCTGAGGTTATGAGTTGCTATTTCTGTAGGACATGAGAGGGAGCACCTGTTAATGGAGCCCTGAGATTGAGGTCTGTGTGTGTGAGACAGAGACAGAGAAATCAGGTATTTGTTATACTTGTGGGGACCATATGTCCGCTGAATGATATTAACCTTGGATATTGTGAATTTCCCCATTGTGGGAATAGTAAAGGATCTTATTTTATCTTGAAGGAACATTTTGTCGGTCACCACAACTAAAAATGCTTTTTTTTTTTTTTTTTTTTTTTTTACAAAATCTGGTGTCAAAACCTAGGTGTAGCATGAATTAACTCCAGCAGTTTTATGCCAATATAAAATCCACAGTTATAGAAAGACAAACTGTGTGTGTGTGTGTGTGTGTGTGTGTGTGTGTGTGTGTGTGTGTGTGTGTGTGTGTGTGTGTGTGTGCGCGCGTGTGTGCAGGACAAGGAAAACTACATGTGTGTGGTGGTGATCGAGGGCCAAGAGTGGCAACTGCCAGCCACCCTGGACAGGAGCAGTGAGACGGGCACGCACGTGTTCAAGTGTGCCACACATCAGGTACCATCGTTCATAAAATGCTTTTTTATTCCTTTTCCCCACGTTACACTCCGTCACCGGCATCTTCAGTTTCAGTCCCAGGGATTTTCCTGATTCACAATTTAATTAATAATTTATTATGATATACTGTGTCGCACTATGTTTCACATTTTAGACTCGGCGCACACTTTTCCACCGGATGCCCTACCTGACACAGTCCTCCTCCTTTACCCGGGTCTGGAACCAGCATTAGGGGTGCCTCTCCAGTGGATGGGGCTTTCACATGTCACTGGCCACACCACAGGGCAGTCAGTTCGTGCTCACACTGAGCTCGCACACCGCACCGGCCCTCATGGGTGTGCTTACTATGTGGCTTTTTTGGTTTCATTTTGGGTGTGCTGGCACCCAGCCCTCTCATGAGCTCTATAATAAATGTACTGGTTATGCGATTATTCTCGGCTTCTCGTACTGCACATGGAAGAAGATTTTTACGGATGCCATGATCTGTCTCCGGGTGCGAATTGCGATCACACCGTATTCGTGTCGCACCGTAGTCCGAGCACTTTACAGACTGCCTAGTGAGAGTACGCCCCAACTCCCAACTCCCCTTCCCTCCTGTGGTTGACTGAGCGGGCCATGCCACCAAAACTTACTACTCACTGACAACATGAGAACATGTCCACAGGAACTTATTTTCACTGGGGGTGGGGCTTGGAATGGGTGACCTGATGTCCATCTATTCTGTGTGTTTTGATGTGACTGATCGTTAGTGTTAAGTACGTGTTCTGTTCTTACTTATAACATCTAGGCTGCTCAAGGAGGCCGGCTCCTCGCAAGGTTTCTTCCGTATAACATTTAGGGAGTTTTT